>CATIWR010063201.1:0-13983 GCA_949677035.1 Omphalea diandra
GGTTGAAACTTAAACAGTTTTGCTTTTAATCCCTTTTCTTCATTCCTTCATCACCTTCGTCCATTCTCTAATTTCTAGATGCTCTTTATACTTTTAGATGAGCTCTCAAACACCATTATTTATGATGCTATAATAAGCACATAACATGAAATACTTTGTCATATAACTATGCAAACACTACTTATTTGTTCAAGCATCCCAAATGCAACAGTGCAATTGTCATTGTCGTGTTTTTACAATTCACATGTTTAAATGATTATTTATCCTGTGCATATGTTCATGAGATATTTCATATCATTTGATACAGTGCATATGCTCATATGTGGTTTCATATCATTTGTGCAATGAATATATTCATGTGATAATGCCAATAAATAGAGATAGGGATGTTACATTATACTCTTTCACTAGTAGCAAAGTATCTAAGGAAAATTTCATCATCAAACTTGGAATCAACTTTACTAGGGATATCTTTAGTGTATATAATAAAGCACTTAAAACTAAAAACTCTAAAATATGAAATCTTGGGCTTTTTATTGTTCCACAACTCATAGGGAGTTTTCTTAAATAAGGGTATCATCAAGGCTCTATTTAATACATAATAGGAAATGTTTACAACTTCAGCCAAAAAGTACTTAGAAAGATTATACTCATTCAACATAGTTCTAGCCATTTCTTGATGAGTTTTGTTTTTTCTTTCTACCACACCATTCTGTTATGGTGTTGTAGGAGTTGAGATGTTGTGTGAGATGTCATACTCATCTCAAAAGCCATGAAACTTCACATTCTCAAACATTCCTTTTTGGTAACTTCTAATATAAGAGATTTTAGAATCCTTTTGGTTTTGAATTCTCTTCGAAAAGGTCTTAAAAGCATCAAAACAAAAATCCTTGTGAGGGAGGAATAATACCTAAGTACATTTAGAGTAATCATATACAATTACAAATACATAATGTAACATCCCTATCCATATTCATTGGCATTATCACATGAATATTTTCATTAGATAAATGATTTTAAATCCCACATAAACATATGCATTGGATAAATGATTGTTTAGACAAGTGAATCGGATAAGCACAATGATGATAATTGCACCATTGCATTTTTGGGGCACTTGAACATATATGTAATGTTTGTATAGTTGCATGGAAAATTATCTTAAGTTGTGTGCATGTTATATCATCATAAATAATGGTGTTTTAGAGCTTATTTAAAAGTATAAGGAGAAAATAGGGATTAGGAGATGGATGGAGGTGGTGAAGGAATGAAGAAGAGGGACTAAAATAAGAAAGTGAACTTCTAACCAATAGAAATAAAACACCATGATTCTGTCTTGTTACAATAGGTTTACAAGTGGAATTTTTCTCCCTTTAAGATCTGAATTTGAGAGGTTAAACATGAAGGATAGCAAAAGAAAGAGAGAGTTAAGGAAGAAAGAAAGAAAAAAGGAAAAAGAAGAAGAAGAAGAAGAAAGAGAAGAAGAAGAAGAAGAAGAAGAAGAAGAAGAAGAAGAAGAAGGAGAGGGAGAAGAGTGACCTGCCTATAAAGGAATCATAAGATTTTATCATAGGTAAGTTAATTTATCATCTTTCAACATGAAATTAATCCCCCATGACATGTTAATCTTGTATGGTTTATAAGAATTATGGAGTATTTGTGGTAGAGCTCATGTGTGGAAGTTGAAACTCAAGAGAAACAATAGCTGATTGTGTTGCTTTTGTTGTTAGACTTGATATTTTTAGCCATAATTTCATAATACTAGAATAGGAATTAAGGAAAGTGTAAAATATGAAAGTTGTAGCTTTATGAACCATCTAAATGCATGTGAAATATTTTTACTTGATTTTGTGTGCGTGAGGAGATATGGCTCCTTCATTAGGGCTGGTTCACAACTTACTGAAATCATCTCAGTCTTTATGTTTTCATATATTTTGATGACTTTATGTGCTAATTTAGACAAAGAATAAAACATGAAATTTGTAGGGTTATATCCCCTCTAAATATCTATAAAGTAGTTTTGATTTATTTATTGTGTGGAAAGCGATATGGCTCGTTGATTATTACTGACCTTGTACCCAGATGAAACCTTATCAGTCTTATAATTCTATTTTCTAAGAATTTTATGGCCATAGATTTGGAATTAGTGATGTGTTAAACTTGAAAGTTGTATATTTATGTATTATCTACATCTTTGTAAAATACTTTTTTGAAATTTAGTATGGTTATTGAGATGTTGCCCCTTCATCATGAGTGATTGTCACCATGTTGAAAACCTGCTCACCATGAGATCAGTCATTTATTTTGGTGGCTTTATAGACTGAATTAGAGAAAGTAAAACATGAAAAATGTTCCTTTATGTTTTTGTAATTTTGGTAAATCAGTTTTGCAATTTTATTTGTACAATTTGAGATATACCCAAGAATGTAAGACCTACTTAGATTGAGATGACATTGAAACAGGCAAAAATTCAAAAATTCACCACATTTTCTATGTGTCTTAAATTGGCTTGAAATTTGTTGTATCATTATGCGTCTAGTTTATCTAAAAAAAAGAATTAAGTTATTGGATAAGTATATCAAGAGTTATTACTATAAGAGTGTAGCAAGGTCAGGATGCCATATAAGGAAACTATGCATAAACACTCAGTCCACTTGCATGGATCATGCCATAGTTGCATACCAAGCATTCATAATCATTTTGACATACTTATAACCATGTAAATATCAAATGTTAGGATCTCAACACTTTGTGGAAGCCCTAAAGAGAGAACCAAACTTACCTTAAAGGTTGGTCACATCAAAAGGTGTGTAAAAACCATAATTAGATTCTAATATAAATGTGTGATAATTTTAAAATATGATTATGTTCTATTGCATGTATATGAGATTGAATTGTTACACTTTACATGTGAATACAAGTAAAGTGAGAATTTTATGCACTTAATGATTACTTGGTCTACCATTATGAACAAACACTTGCATATGGAACTAAAACGATGTTGTGACCGACTTGTCAAATACTTGCAAATCGCTTCAAAAAAGGGACCAATATGCCCTATTGGCACATGTTATTGATAAAATGATTCACTTGTTATATGTTGGCCAGTAAAATCAAATGTCTCCTGAATCACATGAATTCCTAGAACCAGTGTTACCTTGCAAGGTCACGATAAAAATCAATTTATTGCACTTGCACTTGCATAGTCAATTGTTATACTTGAAATGTATCCTGGTGATATTTGATTCTTGGTTATGCCATAATAATCTTATTATTGTTTTTATTCATTGAGTCGCGACTCACCAAATCACAAATACATTTTTCATATATTGAAGCATAGGTTTGGATACTTTGGTGGATAAAGTTTTGCATAGAGACATATGGACCATAGGTCTTCAGCTGAATTCAATTCTCTCTCCTTATGTCATGTACATATATCTAGATAGGAACCTGTTTATGGTCACTAGCCTTGAACATTAGTTAACATATATGTACATTAAATACATTGTTAGATTGTGTATGTATGAGAATAAACTTTTATGCATATGTATTTTTGGACATGAATGCCATGATTTGTAAATGAAAATGGTCATTACACATAATGTTTATCTCCCAAGACAGATACTGTAGCGGGTCAAAGTAGATCTATATGGAGCAATTGTAATGGTTTAGAAGAACTTACCTTGCTTTTGGCTTTGAATGAAGATTTGATTTGTTTGCCTCTTTGACAAACTTCACAAACTCCTTCCTTTGCAAACTTTATTTTGGTTAGATCTTGAAGTAAGTTTATTCTCTTCAGCTTATTAAGGGGTTCCATGCTAGCATGTCCTTGCTTTCTATGCCAAGTTTTACCTTCATCCACTATAGAGACTAAACATTTTGCATTTTGGTTAACTAGAGAATTTAATCAATCACATAAATATTATGTACTCTTCTGCCGATAAACAGAATTTTGTTGTCACTCATCCTTGACACATAGCAAGCTTATGGCTCAAACATAACTCTAAGGCCTTTGTCACACAACTAACTTACACTTGGCAAATTATGTTTGAGTCTATAAGTAATACTTTATCAAGGACAAGCGAATCATCATCCTCGCCAACTTTACTTATGCCAATAGTTTTGGCTTTGCCATTGTTGCTAAAAGACACGTTTCCAAGTCCTTTAATCTTCTCCAATTGTGTGAAGAACTTCCTTTCTCCTATCATGTGCTTAGAACATCCACTATCAAGATACCATTCTTGCTATCCAACTTGGAATTTTAAGCACTTCTACAAAATAAAGAGAGTTATGTCTTAGGTATATAAACCTTCTTAGTTCTTAGGGGGTTAGCTTTTGTCAACTGCTCATCATGCCTTTTAAAATGGCAATGATAGGCAATATGGCCATATATACCATAGTGAAAACAATCATCTTTAGAGTGAGCTAGTATCTTACTTCTAAGAGGAATATGTACATAGTGCCTATGAGACTTATAACTCCTTTAAGCAATGTGTCTATAAGTGTTTCTTGTGTAAGGAATTCTTTTATGTTGTATGTGTCTATATCCATAATTATGCCAATTTTTGTGTCATTATAGACCTTGCCTCCTAGGCTTGTATGAATGGTTCATATAAGCATAATTTGATATAAGAAAAGCATTTCTCAATTGTATGTGAATGTGTTAAGATTGGCATTTCCCTTCTTAAGAACTTTTGGTATTCTTATGGGTTTAGAAACACTATCTTCTTTACCCTTAACAAGGATTGTTTTAAATGTAGAGGAGTAGTTAAAGTATAGACATTATAGCCTATTCTATCCTTGATGGATAGGCTCCTTTGAACCTCAAGGATGGAGTCTAACTTCTCCTTCCCTTTGGTGAACTTGTTGAGGCTTTTCTTAAACTTAAGGTTCTCAGCTATGAGAGTCTCAATCTCTTTAGGTTGAGTTTCTTGACCCTTAGTATAATCTTTTAAAGATTTGTTCTCTTTCTTAAGAGAGGAGGTGTTGGACTTGACAGTCTCAACATTCACAGTTAACTTAGTGATTATAGAATACAATTCATCTTTATAGTTTAAATTATGAGGATTTACCTCTTTTTTGTCATCATTGCCACCTTCATCGCTCGATAAGTGTTCACTTGGGAATTCATCTGATTGCTCCTCGGTTGCCATAAGACAAAGGTTAGCTAGCTTCTTTCTTATTTCCTCCTCATCAGGTTTGGAGTCGTAAGTATCATCCCAAGTAGCTTTCAACACTTCCTTTCCTTTCTTGAAGGTGTGTTGTCTAGCAAGAAACTTGCTCTTCTTGATATTTGGAAAATCTAATTTTATGTGCCCATTCTCATTGCATCTACAGAAGATGAGTATACTCTTATAACCTCTCTTCTTATGGATGGATTGTGACTCTTCATGACTTGTCATGATCTTTACTTTGAGCACTTAAGCTTTGATGAAGAGACTGGCTCTGATAACAATTATTGTCCCTTGGTGCCTTAGAATGAGGGTTTAATAGGGAAATGGCAAGTAATTAAAAATAAAAGCTAAGTACATAAATGAATGAAGAATCAAGACACGAGATTTATAGAGGTTCAACATAACTTGTTGATGTCGTTTCCTCTAGTATACCCACAAAGCTTTCACTATCAAGATAGCTTAAGGTGCTATCAACCACCTTTATAGTAATAGTTTTTGGGCACTACTAAGTCGTTATAAGTAGAATTATGAGTGCTATTATAACCTTTTCCAAAGTACTTTTCAAGTACTATAATAAACCTTTCATAAAATACTATTTTAAAATCAAAGGTTTTTTCAAACAAAATACAACCTTAAAGATGAGGATAATTGTCTCACTCAAGCAATAAAACACTTTAATGTATACTCACAAAGTATGTTTCAACTAGTTAAGAGTATTAAGAGAATTTATGGAAAGCTTATTCTTCATGCTTTGTTTTAAAGATGACATTTACAAGTTTTAATGATCTTCTCTTGATGGTTAGATCACTTTTGATTCACCCTTTCTATTTAAAAATAACTTTCACAATAGAATACTCACTTAATAGAATAGTTTGCTTTATTTGTTTTTATTAAGAACAGCCACTTTTATAGGTTGAAACAAAGAACTAGGCATTTAAAAGAAAGCTATCATTTCAGATCACAGATGTAGACACTCAAATCCTATTGGAAATTTTCCACGCTTGTTGTTCAGTCATCAAACATCATTAATTTCATAAAAATAGGTGATTGTTAAGCAAAAGACGATTTCAATGGTCCTTGTTACCAATGAAATGCTCATTGGTACTAGCCGTTAGAGAGAAGTTTGTCGCAGTGCTCCTCATTTGACTTTCTCCAATGTTTATTAAACTAACTTTAATGGTTATTAGATATTCTTCAATGCCTGTTAGACTTCAATATCAATCCTTGTTGAGAAATGAATAATGTTTGTTGTAGATCTTTAGGAAGGTGTGAATTAATGCTATGTTTTTTAAGATCTTCAATAGTACATCTATGATTGTTAGTGAACTTCTAATGCCTGTTAAATGACCTCAATGCCTATTACATTATTGATAATCCCTCATTGGAAGGCTTAGAAACTTTAGCTCAATCTAAAAAGCTTTTCTAATGCCAGTTGGTAGGATCCAATGCCCATTTTAAGATCTTTAGAGTTTTGCTCAATTCAATTCACTTAGTCTAACACCTATTGTAAAAATCCAATAACTATTAAGAGATCAAGAACCATACCCATTCTAAAATTGCAAACATTAGCAACACCAAATATGATATCATTTATATATATTTACACTAATAATATATCCCCATTATTTTCCTTAGAAAAGAGAATTGTGTCCACCAAACCTTTGGAGAAACCTTTCTCTACTAGAAAGTTGCTCAACCTCTCATACCAGCCATATAGGGCTTTGGTAAGCCTGAACATATGGTTAGGAAAATAGTGGCTTTCAAAATTAAGGAGTTGTTTAAGACACACTTCCTTATCATTGTACCCATTCAAAAAAGCACTTTTGACATCTATTTGATATAACTTGAAATTCATGTGAGATACAAAATGCAAGAAAAATTATAAAAGCTTTAAGTATAGCTACAGTTGCAAAGGTCTCATCAAGGTCAATTCCTTTTTCCTAGTTATAGCCTTTAGCTGCTAACTGAGCCTTATTTCTAACAATAATTCCATGTTCAACAAATTTATTTCTAAAGACTCCTTTATTTGCAATAATGGAATGATTATGATATCTAGAAACTAAAGTCCACACTTTGTTCCTTTCAAAATTGATTGAGTGATTTCATAATAAGATCCCAATATTCATCTTTAATGGTCACATCTATGGTCTTAGGCTCTATAAGATATATACAAGCAAGATTAGTACATGCATTACTAAAAGATGATCTACTCATTATTTGACTTGATGGATCACCAATGATAAGATATGTTAGATGATTTTTTTTGAAAATGTAGTCCCATTCTAGTTGAGTTTGCTCTTCATTAGGAGTTGGAAGAGGTGGATCTCATTTTATTCATTCCTCATGTCTTGTGGCTTATCCATATTCTTTCCTTCTTATCTAATGTATAGCTCACTTATAGGACCTGTAAGATCATCAATATCTTTTTATTTTCTTAAAGAAGTGGGGTTCAGATTCATCAAATGCAACATATACAAACTCCTTGACAAAGTATTATCTTATTGAATACTTTATATCCTTTGCTAGTAATAAAGTATCTAAGGAAAATTCCTTCATTAGACATAGAGTCAAATTTGATAAGATTGTCTTTAGTGTTGATAATAAAACATTTACAACCAAAAACTCTAAAGTATGCAAAAAATGGCTTTCTATTATTCCACAACTCATAGGGAGTTTTCTTTAACAAAGGTCTCATTAAGACTCTGTTTCAGACATAACATGAAGTGTTTACAACTTTAGCTCTAAAGTACATAGAAAGATTATCTCATTCAACATCATTTTAGCCATTTCTTGAAGAGTTTTACTCTTCCTTTTTATCACACGGTTCCGTTATAGTGCTCTAGGAGTTGAGAAGTTATATGAGATACCATACTCTGTATAAAAGCTCTGAAACTTAGCATTCTCAAACTCTCTTGCATGGTCACTTTTAATAAAAGAGATTTTCAAATTCTTTTAGTTTTGAATCTTCTTACCAAAGGTCTTAAAAGCTTGAAAATGAGAATCATTGTGAGGGAGGAACAATATCCAAGTATATATAGAGTAATTGTCTACTATTATGAATGCATAATGCATGCCTCCCAAGCTAGATACTCTAGTGGGTCCAAATATATCCATATGAATCAATTGTAATGGTCTAAAACAACTTACATTGTTTTTGGCTTTGAATGAAGATTTAATTTGCTTACCTATTTGACAGGCTTCACAAACCCCTTCCTTTGCAAACTTGATTTCAAGTATACCTTCAACCAAGTTTCTTCTCTTTAACTTATTGAGAAGTTTCATGCTAGCATGTCCTAGCCTTCTACGCCAAGTTTTATCTTCATCCACTATAGTGACTAGTGGTGGACTAGGTTGGTTAACCTTAATTCTTGGACCTCTTTTGATCTTGACAAAGGAGATTGATCAATTCTAATGTTTCCATTAAGTGTTGTTGTGTAGAATTAAGTTAGACTTTCAATTGGAAGTTGGATGGATTTTCACAATTTTTAAGAAGGTAAAGTTCATCCAAATTTGCAGTCAGTGATTTGTAATTCGCGACCACGACATAGCTCAAGACAAGGTGAAACTAGGTCAGACAGATTTGCGAGCATCGTTGCTATCGGGACTTATCCATATATGTGAGTGTCAGAGTCATAGACGAATTCGTGGTCAATGTAGTACCTTAGTCGCAATCGTTACTTTCACAGTGACTGAAGAGGGAACCAAGTCCACAACCACAGCGTGCCAAGTGTCCTAGGTATCCATTGAAGAACAAAATTCACGAGGGCGACATTGTGGGTAACGACCGCGATTCATGAAGATGAAAATTCTCCTTCAACCATAAGTATTCGAGTCTCAATTGTTCCCTATACAAGGACTGATTGCAATCGCGAATTTGGTGGGCAGTTAGAAAGCAACGACTATATTTTCTTGATGGACCAATAAGGAGCTGACACATGGACTACCTGTTAGACATAAACGAGGTTTTTCTGCCGCAATTTTTGGCTCTCATATGAAAATTGGTATGTCGCGACCATGAATAATCAGCCACAACCATGAATAATCAGTAGTGGCTATGACTCTCGCCTGACATGCAATTAATGGAAAATCTGCCTAACATGTCTTGAAGATTTGATGAGATTCATAATCTAACGTCTCTTAAGTGGATATGGGGTATAAATACTCCACCAAATAGTTATTGATAAGATATAGATAGATAATTTGTCACTTATGTAAAAGCTCTTGAAATTTAACTATTCAATTTGTTATATTCTTTATGAGATTGTGATTATTAGGTGTGAGCATCAAACACTAATTGTAAAAGGTTTTAGTGTGAGCCTTAGAAAACACTTGAGAGAGGTTTTAATGTGAGCCTTAAAAAACACTTGTAAGAGAGGTTTTTGCGTGAGCCTTGAAAATACAAAGTGTAAAAGTTAGGTGTGAGCTTGGAAACACCATTTTGAGTGAGTGAAACACCCAATTGCATATAATTGGGGAGTGGACATAGGATTGGTTAATACCCGAATCACTGTAAGTCTTTGTGTCTCCTTTCTACTATATCTTTATCCCCCACTTCATTTTTTTCAAACCACCAATTCAACCCCCTTTATGGTGCATAGGGCCAACAAATGGTATCAGAGCCTAATCTCACAAACAATCCTTAATTGGGTGAGCAAAGATCATAGCACAATCCACTCACACCTCAAGCCCTACTTTGATGGATTTGACTATACTCATTGAAAGTATAGGATGGAGATTTATCTTAATACAAATGTAGTGGACCTTTGGGATGTATTTGTCAAAGAATGGAAGCCACCCACTAAAGTGATGGATGGAATTGAAAAACTCATTATAAGGGAAGATTGGGTTGAAGCCCATAGGAGGTCAAATGGTAGGAACAAGAGCGCAATGGCTATTCTTTTAAGCTCTCTCTCAAGGGAAGAGATTGGAAGAGTGCAACATTACCAAATAGCTGATGCCATTTGGAAGACTCTTGAAAACTATCATAAGGGCACAACAATTGTTAAATCAAGTAGATTAGAGATGTATGTGGCATAATGGGAGCTCTTCATGATGAAAGACCATGAAAGCATCACCGAAATGATGAATAGACTTTTATCCATCGTCACAAGCATGAAAAAATTTGGAAGGACTCTCATCAACTATGAGGTAAACACAAAAATCCTTGAAGCTCTTCCACTATATAAGTTTGGTGCAAGAGTGTGCAACATTCAAAAGTCGAACTGGGAGATTGAAAAGGTTCCTACGAATGTGTTAATAGGCAAACTCTTAGCTTATGAGTTAGCCATACAAAAGGATGAGCACATGAAGAAATTAAGGGGCCAAGGAAAAAATCATAAAAAGAAAGAATAACCTTGGCACTCAAATCCTCAACCAAGGAAAATGTGGTAGAAACTACCTCCAGTGATAAAGAGAGTGACAAAGAAGGAGAAGAGTTATCAATGCTCTAAAAAAAGACTAAGGAATTAATTAGAATAAGAAAAGAAGCTCCAAAATAAAACTCTTAATCTTAGAGAGAGATCTAATGAAGCCATTTGTTATGAGTATGGCAAGCAAGGCCATATTAAATACGATTGTCCCAAGATAAAGAATAGGAAGAAAGGGGATAAGGAGAAGAAGAAAAGTTTCTCAACCACTTGGGATAATAGCTCAAGTGAAGATGAAGAATAAGGAAAAGATGCCAACATTTACTTCATGGCACGAGAAGGCTCTCCATATGAGGTAAGTACTTCATCCCAATCTCATTTAGATTTTGATGAGGTAGCTGAAGAGCTTCTAGAGCCTCTTACTGTGAGATATGACAAATACAAATCACGAAAGAAGTCTTATAGAAAAATTGTCCAAAATTAGAGGATGATTATAAATCCCTCAATGATCTTGTAAATGAATTGAGAGCATCAAATGATGAGCTCAAAAAATCTATGAAAATCTTTCTAAGACATCAACCTCTTTAGCAACCTTAAGAAAAG
Source organism: Omphalea diandra (assembly GCA_949677035.1). Classification (NCBI taxonomy): domain Eukaryota; kingdom Viridiplantae; phylum Streptophyta; class Magnoliopsida; order Malpighiales; family Euphorbiaceae; genus Omphalea; species Omphalea diandra. The sequence continues at coordinate 11,144 of CATIWR010063201.1, forward strand.
AGAATGACTTTCTAAAAGGGGAAGTCATTGAGCTTAGAAGCTCAATCTCTAAGTTTCGTAAAGGAATGGAAGCCTTAGACATATTATTGTGTCTCAAATGCCACTATTGATTAGACATGGTTTAGGCTTCAATCTAGCCTTCTCATCCACATCATCTCATATTACATTCATTAGATCATCAAAACCTCAAACTTTAAGTGTTGAGGTAATGGGGAAAAAAAGTGCTCCTAACACTAAGCCACCTATGCCTAAGGGCAAAGAGAAGGCTTCCCAAAGCTCAAGAGCCAAGACTCAAAGAGCAAACCATGCCTATTTATACAATAAAAAGTATGCTCACACATACGAACAAAAACAATCATTTGCTACTCATCACTCGTGCATAAGCATGCACTCACATAATCAAAGTTTGAGAAGGCCTCTTACTTATACTAAGTTTATGCATAGGAGAAAGACTCACAAGTCTAAACTCCAATGTCACTATTTCATGAAAGTTGGGCATATTAATATTCAATGTTTCATTAGGAAGGCTCACCTCAAATTAGAGGACCCTTCAACTCCTAACCTCAAAGGACCCAAGTATGCTTGGGTACCTAAGAAAAAGTGATTTACTTTTATTATGTAGGGAAGTATGGCAACCACCAATAAATCAAACAATTGGCATGTGGATAGTGGATGTTCTAAGCATATGATGAAAAATAGAAATCTATTCACGACATTGAAGGAAAAAGAAGGTGGAAATGTCATATTTGGTAACAATGCCAAGGGTAAGGCAATTGGTATTGGAACCATTGGTAAAAATGGTTCTTCTTTGATTGATAATGTTTTATTAGTTAATGGCTTACAACAAAATTTGTTGAGCGTAAGTCAATTATGTGACAAAGGTAATAAAGCCACCTTTGATCTTAGGAAATGCCGAGTCACCACATTAGTGAATGATGAGGTTATCTTCAAGGGTGAAAGTGAAAGCAATACCTACTCAATTGACCTAGACAATTTGGCTAACCAATCTTTTAAGTATCTTATGTCTTTGAGTAATAAAGCTTGGTTATGGCATAAAAGGTTTGGACATGCAAGCATGGATCCTCTACAAAGCCTATCTAAAAGAAAGTTAGTGGAAGGCCTTCCTAAGCTAAATTTCACTAAAGAAAATACATGTGGTCCTTGCCAAATGGGGAAGCAACATCAAGCCTTCCACAAACTTAAAAATGTTGTAAGTTCATTTTGATCCCTTCAACTAATTCATATGGACTTAATAAGACCTACTAGAAGTGCTAGCTTAGGTGGAAAACATTATGCACTAGTATGAGTTGATGATTATTCTAGGTTTACTTGGTGTCCTTTATAGAGCATAAGAATGACACTTTTGATTTTCAAAAGCTTTGCAAAAAGAATTCAAAATGAAAAAGGTTACTTCAGTTCTTCTATAAGAAGTGACCATGGAAAAGAATTTCAAAATGAGTCTTTTGAAACCTATTGTTCCGAGAATGGGATCTTCCATAATTTTTCAACTCCTAGAACACCATAACAAAATGGTGTTGTAGAGAGGAAAAATAGAACACTAGTAGAAATGACTAGAACCATGCTCAATTAGTATTCTTTACCGAATTACTTTTGGGCTAAAGCCATTAATACTTCATGTTATATTGCAAATAGAGTCTCTAAAAGACCCATTCTCAATAAAACTTCCTATGAGCTATGGAATTGTAGAAAACCCAATTTATCATACCTCAGAGTATTTTGATGCTAGTGTTATATATTGAATACCAAAGATAATCTTGGGAAATTTGATTCCAAGACCAATGAAGGTATATTCTTAGGTTATTCCACCTTTAGCATGCTTATCGAGTCTTTAATAAGAGTTCTATGGTAGTTGAAGAGTCTATGAATGTTGTTTTTAATGAACCTTATAAACTTGATTTTAGGAAAGGTGTTTTTGTTGATGATCTTGTAGGTTAAAATTAGAGTTGGAAGACACTTCAAGAAAAGAGGATAAAGATGATGAATTAGGTAAATCATCAAGAGTAGATAAGGAATAACAACATCAATAAAAATATGGGCCAAGTGAAGATCTACCCAAATATTGGAGATTCTCCAAGGATCACCCCAAATATTTGATTATTGGTGATACCTTTAAGGGTGTATGTACTAGATCACAACTTAATCTTTTAAATAATAATATAGCATTTGTTTCTTAACTTAAGCCAAAATTGATTAACGAGGCTCTTGATGATGATAGTTAGGTGCTTGCTATGTAAAAGGAACTCAACCAATTTGAGAGAAATAAGGTATGGAAACTTATCCCTAGGCCTAAAGAACACTCCATTGTAGGTTACAAATGGGTGTTTAGGAAAAAGTTAGATAAGCAAGGTCTTATCACAAGGAATAAAGCTAGATTGGTTGCTAAGGGATACAACCAAGAGGAAGGCATAGATTATGATAAGACTTTTGCCCCCGTTGCAAGATTAGAGGCCATTATGGTATTTTTACCTTTTGCATGCCACATAAATTTTAAGCTTTTTCAAATGGATGTAAAAAGTGCATTTTTGAATGAAATTATTGAGGAGAAAGTCTATCTTGAACAATCTCCTGGTTTTGAGTCACATTATTTTCCCAATCATATTTGTAAATTGAATAAAGCCTTATATGGATTGAAACAAGCTCCAAGAGCTTGGTATGAAAGGCTTAGTTCATTTATTTTGAAAAATGATTTTGAAAAAGGAAAGGTTGACACCACACTATTTGTTAAAAAGCATAAACATTATACACTAATTGTACAAATCTATGTTGATGATATCATTTTTGGTGCTACTAATGAGTCTCTCTATGAGGATTTTGCTAAG
>CATIWR010063212.1:0-18842 GCA_949677035.1 Omphalea diandra
AAAAAAGAAGCATAATTCAGAATTCTCATCCCTCATTGAGTTGGGTTCATTGTACTCATTAAAAGAGATACTATGTGCTCCATATAACACTATTATAAACATAATAAATATAAATACATACATCAGAGAGTCATGAAACGATAATTGGGCTCTTCCTTTTCCCCTTATATTTCAACTTCACAGCGATCTTTACTTCTCATTATATCTTTTGTGTTGTGCATTCACTAAGAGATATGGCAACCTCCAATTCCAAAGTGAAGTTGAAGCTCCTTATTAACAAGAAAGGCCACAAAGTCCTTTTTGCAGAAGCATCAAAAGATTTTGTGGATTTTCTTTTTAGCCTAATGTTATTGCCGTTAGGAACGGTAATTCGGCTCTTAACAAAGCATCAAATGGTGGGTTGCTTAGGCAACTTATATGACAGCATCGAATCCCTTAGTGACGTTTACCCTTAACCAACCCAAAAGAAGGAATTCATTTTAAAGCCAAAAGTTCCTATACATGCCATTGGAACACTGAATTTGTTAACCGTAAGGCATACGTGTGCATTTCTAATCACTGCAAGACACATGTTGCTGATAACCCAACAGTCTGTCCAACTTGCAAGAACATAATGTCCTGCTCCAGATGGTGCAAAGGAACTGCCTCCTAATTATGGAGGTGGGTTTGTGAAAGAGGCGGTGACTTACATGATAATGGACAATCTAGAGGTGAAGCCTATGTCGACCATATCAAGTATCGCTTTGATCAATACCTTCAATATTAAAGATTTAAGTTCATTAGAAGACAGGGTGGTTGATATTGGAGCTGCTAAGGTCTGTCATAGTTATTCCTTCCGTTCCATAATATGTCATTTTTAAAAGTGTTTTTGTTTCAAAATATTTGCCAATCTACAGTACCAAAATAATATTAATTAGTTTTTTTTTCAAACTTATTCCCATTACTCCTCTATCTATTTCTTTTTTTTTCTTGATAGTAGAGTTTTAATTAAAGACAAATTAGAGATATGTTAATCTATATAAATGAAAATTATTTTTCATTAATTGTTTTCTTAATTTACATGTATAACTATAAAACGACATACATTATGAAACGGATGAAATAATTATTTATATTCATTGACTTTTTCTCTTTGCGTGCATATGTATATTAGTTTCTGTAAAATAATTAATAATTAACTTAACTATTTCCCTTATTTCATAATATCTGTCATTTTATAGCTATGCACATAAACTAAAAAATAATTAATGAAGAATAATTTTCATTGATATGGACTAATATCCTCCTAATTTATCTTTAATTAAAATTCTACCATCAAGAGAAAATGAAGAGAGAGAGAGGAGTGATGAAAGTAAGATTAAAAAAAAAACTAATTAATGTTGTTTTAGTATTGTAGAATAATAGATATTTTGAAATAAAAATACTTTTATAAAATGACAGATATTGTGAGACGAAGGGAGTGTACACATGGATTTTTTTATTTTTTTTACGGTTTGGAGCTTTTGCAAGTATCTTTGCAAGCAAAGAATGTTCTGACAAGTGCTTTCCTTCCTAAGGCGAGAGCAAAATAATGATTGGAAGTATATCTAGGCACCAAGACAAAAATAGTGGCAATCAATTAAGGAGTTTATGGTGCTGTGTTGATTTGGAAATTGGGAACAACTTGTTGTTTGTAGATCTTCTTTATGAGTTTATTTGTGGTATTTCGATGTTTATATACACACATAATAAAATGAAAATTTTATATTTAATACTTCTAATAGCAAGGTGATTGTTGTATTATAATTTATAGATTTACAAATTAAAGTAAATTTTACTTCTTAGATTACAACAATTATGTACAATTTATCATTCATTCACTTAAAAGTTTAATTACAAGTCTTTTGATCCAAATTACACAATAAACTGAATTAATTAACTTATAAAAAATTTACACCTTCTCTATCTCATTATGTAATTTTTCAAATATATCAATCGTAATTACATTAAGAATAATTTACATGTGCATGCATATGAATTTCTATAGTTTCTAAAGAATTACATATTAATAATGAAACTTTTATTTTTGTTTTATTAATTGTATAGTCTTGTAGTCCAAGTTTGATATAATATTCTGTTACTCAAAATAAAATATAACATAAGGATTTAAAATTATTTTAAAATCTCATAATATCCATTATATTGCCACTTCATTGCAATTGCTAGCCACCGGGCTCAAATTTTTTCACCATGTACTCTTCATCTTATAATGAATTTTAAATTATATTATTTAAACTATAAATTTCAAACATAGCTTAATAAGACATGTTTGATACTATTATTACAAAATTTTGATTTTGTTTATTAAATTATTATATTTTTTAATTATAAAAATATTTTTATTTACTTATAAAAGTAATTTAATTTGATTATTAACTTAATTTATCAAATATTGATAAAATCTTTAAATATTAACTTCTATCAAAATCAAATTTTCACTTATCTACTCATATTAAAAATATTATAATTAATTAGAAAAAAATCTGTTTTTAATTTTTGTCTTAACATTAACTATTGAAAATAATAATATCAAACCCACCTTAAGACTATAAATTCAAAACGAATTTTTTACATTTAAATAAAATATGAGAATTCGTTTCTAATTTTTTTTTTTTTTACAAAATATATGAATTCTTTGGAAAAATAACGCCAAAACCCATAAAAAAGAGAACACACAGTAGCTGAGCCTTCAAGCCCGAATAAAAGCCCAGCCAACATCCTAGCAAGGGTGAATTAGTAATTTCGTACGTCCAATATAATCCACCATTTTATCGTCTCCCCTACCCAAACCCTACTGCAAGGTCGCAGCAACTTAGGTTCGTCCACTTTCTTCATCAATCATCAATCCAATAATCAGTTCTGCTTTTAAGCTTAATCTTATATTTTCCTAGTTTTTAGTGCAACAAAGTTAGTTTCTTGATCTATTTGTAGCTTGAAATGTAAATCCTAATTGTGATATTAGTATAGATCTAATTTTGCAATATTTGGTTCAAAGTATCATTGATGCTGGTCTTTTGGATTCTGGGTTTTCTTTTCCAGGTTCAGTTGTGCTCAGTTCTAATCAATGGCTCCTTCTAAAGGTACTTTTTTCCCCTCGAGGTTTTGCTTTCTTGTATTATTATTATTATTTTTGCTAATTTTCTACTTTGGTGTATTATAATCCTGTTTTGGTTATTAAGGAATGTGACCATTTAAATTGCGTTTATGTTGGTTTGGTAATACAGTGGTGACTCTGTTGGTTTTCATGACTGTTGTAATGTGCTACCTAACTGTTGTATGGCCTGTTAGGTTTTAAAGTTAGGTTTTTATTTTTAAATTTTCATTGCTATAGTGGAAGTTTGTTTAGTTAGTTTAATTCATGGATGAAGGTTTAGATTTTTGAATGTGCTTCACGTTTTATTTGAGATAAAAATGAAAATTCCATTTGTGTTTCAAATCCACTTTTGAATTGGGTTTTTAATTAATCCAATAGCTTCGTGAATATTATTAATCATAGTAAATCTATGCTTTATAAAATTTGAGTATCACAATTTCAAATCCCTGCATAGAAGCACAATTTTATATTTTTGCACAGACTTGTTGGCTTTATTGAAGACCTTTTCAAAGATATGCCTGAAGCTCATGGAGGGACTTAAACTTCTCATTTGTAGAAACTATCTTTTGCCAGCATCATGTGGAACTTTTGTATTCCGTGTTTGATTTCTCATTGCGGGCACAGTCTATATGAACATAACCACTCAAGTTCGAAACTTATCATAGGGTTTGGACCCATTTGTTCTTATTTTCTCTTTTGGTGTTAATTTTTTCAATGGATTGAAGTATTTTGCTTTAGCAATTAATTTTCGTTCAATTTATTATAATTTGAGTTTATTGGTCTTGGAAATTGGGGATTAAAAATGCATTTTTTCTTCCTATTTTATATCTGTGCATTATTGTTTTGTGCTTTAAAAAAAAAATATCTTCCCCCTCTTGCAGCTGATGCTGCAAAAAAGACTGATCCAAAGGCTCAGGCCATGAAGGCCGCCAAGGCAGTGAAATCAGGTCCTACATTTAAGAAGAAAGATAAGAAGATCAGAACAAAGGTCACGTTTCACAGGCCCAAGACATTGAAGAAAGAAAGAAACCCAAAGTATCCTCGCATCAGTGCGCCACCAAGAAACAAGCTTGACCATTATCAAATTCTTAAATATCCACTGACTACTGAGTCTGCCATGAAGAAGATTGAGGACAACAATACTCTCGTGTTTATTGTTGACATTCGTGCTGACAAGAAAAAAATCAAAGATGCGGTGAAGAAAATGTATGACATCCAGACCAAGAAAGTGAATACTTTGATCAGGTAACTATACTTTTTTAACTGAGGCATGTTGGTGATTTTTATGTAAAATAACAGTACTAGCTGATGGTGCATTGCTGATGCCTAGTGTTGTGAAAGAAGCATCGACATTTGTTGATTATTTAATTTTTTTCTTTAAATGTTTGACATATGGGAATCTGGAGATGACCACTTTCTTGCATATGTGCATTGTAATCAATTTTTGTTCTAATGCAGGCCTGATGGAACTAAGAAGGCATATGTAAGGTTGACTCCAGACTACGATGCCTTGGACGTGGCAAACAAGATTGGCATTATCTAAATTATAGTGTTGAAGCTATAGGCCTTGAGCAAAGGTGTTCTGTTAACAGTTTTGTTAGGAGTAATCTATTGTGTTAGGACTCCAATATCATGTTTGTTTTCTTTAATATATGTTGAGAACCATATTCACTGTTTAATTCCATTTCAGTTAAATTTTTATTCGGTATTGCCAGTTTCCTAATCTTTGTTTGATTGTTCTCCAATTTAATCATGCACACAATTCATTCTTTGTGTGGCGAGTCCAAAAAGGGCTTCTGCCCTATGGTGTTATGTTATTAATGATGACATGGGACTCTTGTTTTAGTTTAATTTTTCATGTGGAGGGTGACTCTTCTTGCCAGAATGAGACTTCCACCATGGCAGCTAATCTTGTGCAGTACGTGCGAAAGGCAATGATTGGGATGCAAGAGATTTCTTAAAGGTTAATGCGCTCATAAGCAACAAAAATCATGTAATTAGATCTTTTGGATTTCAGTTATTAGTTAGGCAAACTGGAGTTCATTTTAAAAGAGAGGAAGAGAGACCTTTTTAATTAAAATTATAATTAGAGTTAATTATTGGTTGTAGGTAATTAAAAACTTGAAATTATAATTAGAGTTAATTATTGGTTGTGGCTAATTAAAAACTTACACGCGTAATAATTGTTTCATATTTTATGAAGTTAATAATTCAATCGAATATATATCTTGTAATGCAATAATTGAGAGGTTTGAATATTGACAATTTTATTTCTTTATAGAACTTATATATGAATTCATATTTAAAACATTTCAATCATAATTTTTAAGCTCTACCCATTATATTTCGGGTTACGGCTAAGGTTTCATTTGTTGAAAATTGATTAAAATTGATATTTTTATATTATTTTTCGTAGTTTTTAATTTAATTTTGAAAAAAATCATATCATACAATCAAGTGAAATATAATATTTAGCTAACATAATCAAGTAAAATCTAATATTTAGCTAACTAGTTTTTAGCTTTTTATTGTAAACCTAAAAATAATACATTTTTAATGAAATATAATGAAAAGAAATACCAAACTCTGTTTTATTTAAAGCAATCTAATTTTCTCTAAATAAAATATTTATGTTCATTGTCTATATTTCTAACATTGTTCTCTTGAAATATTTTCAATGCATTAAACAACAATCTAAGTAACAACATTATAACAATAATAGAAATTAAAATATTTTTTTTGTCCCCACAAAACTCCAAGGAGCCATGCAAGTGTGCACGTGGACCCTTGCCTCCTTGACTTAAGCTTATGACCTTCAAAGAAACAGCTCCTTTTGATATAGCGGATAAGCAAAGCGCAAGAACTGAAAAAAACAAGATGAGCTCTCCACCACAAAAATCTTGCACCTTCCATACACAATTCCAGTGCTAGTAGTGGTAATAGAATCAGTCTCTTCTTTCAGTCCTTACAACTTGAACCCACTTCACATCACAATGGCTTCCTTACAGAATTCTCCTTCTCTTTATCATACATTGTCTCCCAACTACTCGTTTCCTCAGGTCCTCCCTCTCTCTCTATATATATAGATGTGCCTGTGTGAAAGTTTGTGTGTTTGTTTATGCAATTGAATTAGACTAATGATATGGGTTCCTTTTTCTTTTCTTATGTTTATAGATACGATTACAGAGGCATCAGGGTTCCTTTCCTTACAGTAGAAGAGGCAGCATTTCTGTTCTTGTTCGTGCTGACCAATCATTGCCTCATTCTCAAGGTTTGTTGTTTGTTTGATTTAGCTGCTCAGCAACAACGTCATAATCAATATTCAATTTAGTTTGCCAAACTGTGAATTTGTAATTTTGATGAGTTTCTTTAGCTCTTTCTTTTTAGGCAATTTGAAGTTTACTTAGCCAAACCAGTGTGTGTATGGTAATTTACTGTAACATTCATTTAGGTTACTTAGATAGTAAACATTTATTTGAATTTATGGGATTTTATGAACTTTATAAAGGAAGTTCCCTACAAGCCAATTTGTGGTGAATTCAGTCCTTTGCTGGCTCATTCTCATGGTTTATTCTGTGTTTGATTAATTCTCTGATGATTCCCTACTGTGAACATGCCATGATCAATTATAGTGACATAGTTTAACATACTGTGAATTGTGCAATTCCATGAGCATTTCCATTTGGGTTTAGGCAAGTTTAACTTTACGTACTTAAAGTGTGTATATGTAGGAAATTACTATTACATTGATATGTGTTACATAGAGAGTGAAATTTCTTTTGATTCAAAGGCTTTATAAATTTAGGAAGTTCGATATACCAAAAGTGAGTGTATGGAAAATGTCACCCCTTTCTGGCAATTTAGCTCTGAAATTAAGGCCTAGGTGATAGACAATTAACTAATGTATTACTATTGCCGCAATTATGTTCAGTGAAATGCTAGAAATGACAAATTGTTTCTAGTGCTTATTGGCAAGTTGATGTCAAGAATATCATAATTAAAAACTGATACTTGGTGCCTACAGAAGAATTTGAAGAATATTGTTCGGAAAATAAAGTTTTGTCTTGGATGTAAGTTTCATCTTGATTCATACACTTCAATTCCTTAATGAATGGAAAAGTAGCCATCTTTAGGAGATGAAATTTATTGAGACCATCAAATGTTTTCATTTTTTAGCTTGATTTGTATTTGTTGTAGAGCTGCTATGCTTCTGTTAATTTTGGTCTAATTATAGAACTCCCTTTGCAGTTAGATCTGGGAGACGTCAACTGATTGCTGTCAGTGTGATTGCCCCTTTGATTTCTGTGGTTGACCAAACTTCATCATGTAAGCGTTCATTATCCACATGTGAACTTTACTGTTTTTCTTTGTTTAAGTAATGAAATCTTCGTATGTAAGTTTGTGCTTATTCATAAAGAAAGAAGCCTATTGCTAATTATGCAGTGTCTTGGTTCATTCAATAATGATTCTGATATCCTAAGAGGACATCCTTGATATGGTTCAGTTGCTGCAGAAACTAAAAAGGGATTTCTCTTAGTCACAGACAAGAAGGATGGATATTCATTCGTATATCCATTTGGCTGGCAGGTATGTTTGATACAGTTTGCTCCCTTCTCTGCTTCTCTTGTTATATCTGTATAAATAAACTAGTCCATGTGATATTTGCAGGAAGTGGTCATTGAAGGTCAAGACAAGGTCTTCAAAGATGTCATTGAGCCATTAGAAAGTGTCAGTGTAAATATGATACCAACCAGCAAACAAGATATTCGAGACTTTGGACCCCCACAACAGGTTTGCCATGCAGAAGCTTTGCAGCAGATAAATTCATCATAAAGAAACAGAAGGCATTATGTTCCCTTGCAAAATCTTAGGGCATATCTCTAACTGATCCAAAGCACTATCTTCATTTTTTTTTTTTTCTCAGATTGCTGAAACATTGATCAAGAAAGTTTTAGCTCCTCCATCCCAGAAAACAAAACTAATTGAGGCATCTGAGGTATATTTTCCTATATATACTTGTTTATTTTTAATGCAATTTATTCTGTGCTCATTTTCTTTTAAAACTGCGGAATATCATGCATTTCCAATGCGAATATTTGGGGCAATAATCTTTTGTACTAACTACATCTTGTATCCACTTCCTTTTTCAACTGCATCACCGTGCCTGTCACTTTATGATACAATATCAAGTAATGTAGTATATGCTACATTTCCGCACCAAAACTTGAATGCATAATGTGGATTCCAGATGATGGAAAGCCAAAAAAACTTTTGGAATTGGCCTTAGAGTCCAAAATGTATGATATCATCCTTATTCTATTTGACAAACATAAATGGTACAGTGATAGAAACCATTCGCTACCTTTGTTACTTGAACTGAAATTCTTATTTTCTCTGAAGCATTTCTGAGGTACTAGCAGCTGCTCAAAAAATTGAAATGCATGAGGCTCAATACTGTGAATATATTAACAAAACTTGACAGGAAAAACCAAATTACATGGGGCTATGAATAGTTAATGGAATCAATTAAACTATTCCTTTGTCATCTATGATTCAGCGACTAAAGTTCTTTAACTGATTGAAGTTTCTCTTCTTTTTCATTGTTGATCCATGCCAGTTCTTGTATTTGACTCATGATGGCAAGAAAAATGGTTGATTTCTTTTCTTTTGTGTACGCGATGCAGCATGATGTTGATGGTAAAACTTATTACACATTCGAGTTCATTGCTGAAGCTCCAAACTATACTCGCCATGCTCTTAGTGCAATCTCTATTGGCAATGGTATGAGAGTAATTCAGAATATTAGAAATTACTTGGAAATTGATGGTGTACCATCTTGTTATGCCCTGCCCCATCAGTCAATTGCTTATTATTATAAATTTCCAAATAAATTACAGTTGTTTTGGCTCTTGATATGTCATAATTCATGTCTGCATAGAAAGCAATAGATGAAGAAGCTATGATTCAAAAAACTAGGTCATAAATTGGTCTGTGATAATCTGCCTCATTGTTTTTATCCATCTTTTGGTCTTTCTTCCTGCACTATCACATATGCATTGTGTCCCAGATTGTTACCAGTGTAACTTCATGTGACGAACTAGGAGTTTCACTGTTCTTAAATGATCAAGGGAACAATTTCCTTAGCACTTTGTGTTATTACTGTTTAATAAGTGCAACCAAAACCTCATCTTTCCAGTCATATGTTTTTACAGTTATTTAAGAAAACATCGATTTGTTCATCTCTTCCCAGTTAACATGCTTATTTCTATAGTTTGTCAGTGCCCAAGTTCGATGCGTTCTTTAACATCAAACAAATGTGACCCTTATGAAGCATTCTATCATTTTCTTTCCACTGTGCTTTTCATTTGGATTTGCCATTTTTTGTGGCAGGTAAATTCTACACACTAACCACAGGAGCTAAAGAGAAGAGGTGGGAGAAAATGAAAGATAGATTGCACACGGTCATTGATTCCTTCACAATCTTCAATGTTTAGTGCGTTTGCTTGATCTTCACTCATCTTTATTGGGAACATCCTTCTTCTGAAAATGAAGCACCATTGTCCATTTTCCTGGGATATGTTATCCCTGTGTATGCTTCTTTCTTCCTCAATTTTCCCATATTTCTGGATCTCTATGTAACTCCTTATTTTGTTTATAATCGAAAACAAGTTTTACCATTGTTGGAAAGAGCAAAAGATCATGCCTTTAGAGTCCAAAATGAAACGGATAATAGGAATGCAGATCTTTCCAGCGGGACAACCAGCCATGCTTTATCCTCCCAATGCTACATTCCACTTGCAGCTACGATGAATTTTTAGAGTTGTAGCGGAATGAAAACAGAATTCACTCATTATTTACAACTGGCTTGCTGTGAATCTTACCAATAAGCATCGGTCGAGTGATATCAAAGCACTAGAGTCATTTATAAAGCTATAAGGTTACGAGTTAAAAAAAAGAGTTTACTTAACTAAAACTAATATACTATGTTAGTGAATAAAAGGTGTGAGATTCATTGATCTCGGGTACAGGACTAGGAAAATAATCTTGGGGGCAGCCGAGCTTGTTGTGGGTTATGGGCCTACTACATATGGGGTATACTTTGTGTATTAGTCTGTTCCTCAAAGCACCATTTCTAGAGCTGGTATGGTGCTGAATGTCTGCTTTGTTTTTTGAGGATGATTAAGATTCTAACTTTAAAGCCTCGCCGAAAGAAATCTTCATAAGGTTTGGTATTAAAGCCTCCGATACTCCGAGTCTTGGTTTAATGATATTGAAATTGTCTCAACACTCTGAAGCTAACACAGAACCAGAAAGACGGAGCCATGGCAACACCAAGACTAAGCATTCCTCAAGATATAGTTGTAGACGTATGCAAATCATTTTGGGCATGGTATATTATTAATTATGGCAGATACCATTCCGTGGGCTATGAAGCTGTACAGAATGGCTGTTCATATAATCAATCAGCTCTGCCATAACCGCTTTATAGAGCAGGTTTCCATATGTATGGTTCTTACAATGGTTTGATAAGCATAGGATCGGACGCAGCTAAACGGATTTACATGTGAAACCCATGGCATTGCCTAGACCTATCAGTAGGGATGATGTTAATGAGTTTGGTTATGATAAATCCATTGATAGTTACGGCTACAATTGCTCTGGTGAAAGAATTTTGTCTAAATATGGGATTGTCGTTGTAGCAAATGTGTTTGAATAGAAAGTTAAAAGGCGTTGGACGAGTCCGCTCAAAACTCAAAGTAGCAAAAGCTTCTATCCAGAAAGGAAGCACACTTAAGGGGAAGCCCAATAAATCAAATATTAAAGTGGTCATCAAAACTCAAATTGAGAAAGCTTTCGATCGATCGAAGAACAGCTTGCAGAGACTCATTTTCAATAAGGAGACTGCGAAAGGCCAGTAAATAAGATTTCCAATGTAGGGGGCTCATCAATTTTGACAAAAAGAAGTTTCTGCTGATTGTCAAGTTTGAAGTAGCCAACAGCTCATATGACTTAACAAAATATAAGGGATTATATTTTATCCCAACGAGATATAGCTATAAATGGCGATTGCAAAAAAAGCTCAAAGCATCCCATGTAGAAAGAATGTGCTTGTAGCATTTTACCCAACACTTATTTCGATCATTATTCCCATGATAGAGGAGTCCTTGTGGGCGGAGGTATGCTCTGCTCTCCTATGACAATTGCTTTCAATCTAACAGATGAGAAATGTAGAGTAGAGTGGTTCCACTAACAAATAAACTCCAAAACAACCTATGGAGGTGTACAGTGGGAGTATTAGGAGGATGCGTAAGATTATGGAGGAGAATTGTGTGAAAGAATCATGGGTCAAATTTCTCCACGCACAATTGTGTCTGAAGAAAGTATCTAAATATTTTTAGAGCCTTTGTCTTTCCAAAGATGGTGGTGAATTAGTTGGGATGTTTGATAATCGTCACTAGGTACTAGTGAAGTAAATGTCATCCAACATTTCCTATCTTCTTGGTGCCATTTCCCTATCCTTGATGTTATTATTTACAATAAAAGTTTCAATTAAATTAGTATTCATCGTACTTATGTTGGGTTTGAATTTTAATCTTCTTGGTGCCATTTCCTATCCAAAGAGATTTAACTTTGAGGTTTTTGGAGATTTTAGCCTTCTTTATTCCATTGTTGGGTTATTATTCCCATCACAACTAGTTGTTTGTTAATGTGGCCACTTTACCTTTGTGACTGAATTGTTTGTTAATGGGGAAATCAAGAGTTTGATTTTGCTTGATAGTTCAATAATTCTTCTTAATGTAATTCTTTTTTTTTTAAAAAAAGTGTCTACACCAACAATTCTGGGTTAATTCCACATATAGTCTTATGATTTTTACTTGTTTTTATTTAAATAATTTATTTATTTTTATTTTAAGAAAATAATTTAATTTTTAAAAATATAATGTAAACAATACCATATCATGTATTTAATGTATAATATTTTCATTAAAACCGTATTTCAATATTCGAAATAAGTGAATATCATAATAAAAATAATTAAATTATGTAATTATAACATGTAATAAAAATAATTTAGTTGTAAATTTCTATAATCCAATTAATCACGCGCTTCTCAAATGCAAGAGCACTTGCATTATCCATTTTGCGACAAAATTAAAAAAGATAAATAACCTGAATTTTTCCAGACCAAGCCCCACATGACCACAGGCAACCTAACCACATCAAGAACCAAACTCAACTATATCCAATATTCATAACTTCACCTATATGAGAAGCTGTAGCTGCTTCTTCTAGTCATCAATGGCACTATCTTCAGTCTCTTTGAGTTGGGTTTCTTCAACTTGATTCCAAAAGGTGTCGGTGTCTGTCTTCTCTGTCCTTAATATCATTGCTTCCTTGCCCTTTTTTTTTCTTTTAGAGCTACTTTACATTATTTTATTTTTCTTTTATTGTTTCAGTTAATTATTCCTTGTTCAAGTTATTTGCCTCGAGCCATTCCATTGGCAGGTAATAACTCTGTTACATGTACTGCAGAAGCAAGCTTCAATGGAGAAAGTAAGATAGGCTTCTTATAGTAGTATTCTCTTTAATATCATTGCGTCTGCTTTGATGGACTACTGGACACTATTTTTGTATTGGTAATCATGTTTTGAGAGATACCCAGTTCAGTTTAGCTCTGGTTTTGAGTTCACAACAATTTTCTCTCTTCCTATGTAAGAATTTTATTCATGAGTTTTAATGAAGTCAGTAGTTGGGATTGGATATTGTGGAATTTCCTATCCACCAAATTCTTTCCTTTTTGGATCGAGAATGTAGATATGTGGTAGAATTCTCTTTTCTGAACTTTAATACACCAATTACAAGAATGTATTCCCTTAATGGGATTTTGGAACGATGACTGAACAAAATGTTGTTTTTAGGTAAAAAGGTTGCACATAGGGGTGTGATTGGAATCGAGTTGAACCTTTAAAACTATTATAAAACTCAAACTCAATTGAACTTTATTTTTTAAAGTTTGAACTTGTCTTAGTGAAATACTCAAGCTCAAGTAGGCTCATCTGTCCTATATATTTGAAAAACTTTTGAATCTCAAATTTAAACTTAAATAAGCTATATTGAGCTTCAAATTTAGATTGACTCAATTTGACTGGATTATTTATGCAAATTTATTAAAATATAAAAAATAATATAATAAAAAAATTAAATTTTGATGAGGTTTGCAAGCATTTGAGTCGAGTATTTTTAGTAATTGAACTCATCTCAAAAAGCTATTCAAGTAGCTCATGCTTCGATTAATATCAAGTCAATCTCGAATATTTTTAAGCCAATCTCAAGTATCTCGTGAACTGTCTCGATTTATTTACACCCTTAATTGTAGTATAGCTTAACATATTTTTATGCCTTTTATGTCATAATTCACAACCCCCCAATGTGATGTAGGCAATTACAAGAGAAGACTGCTGCTGTTAGGAGTTGGAACACTGGCAACGAGTTTACTACCAGCAAGTTCCCTTTTTGCTGAAGGTACCATATGTTTTTCTATCTATATTTTATTGTATAGTCTTTCTAAATAAAAGTTTATAGAATATAGTCTTTCTAAGTGGGATTCATTTAGTTGATACACCTAAAATTAGTTACAGTAGAGATCATGAGATCGATGCCATTCCATTCCTAGTGTAACTACACCTTATCACACCTCTCATATGGCATTTTGTAGGGATACCAAAGAACTACAGAGCTTTTGTTGACTTAGAAGACTGATATTCATATTACTATCCCTCAGATTGGATAGTAAGTTATGCACTAATTTTAATCTCGGAACGTGATGTTTAGCTGTTGAACTTGAACCTCAAAACAATTTTTGGACCGTTTCTTAGGATTTTGATTTCAGGGCACATGATACGGCGTTTAAGGACCGAGTCCTGCAATTGCAGAGTGTTGAGATTCATACCAACTGATAAAAAGGACATGCGTGATTTGGGACCAATGGAACATGTATAAATGTGATGGTTTTGCTCTCGTCTTGAATCATGAATATCTAAATCATCCTTGACCAGAATTTGTTTTCTGCAGGTTATATCCGATTTAGTGAAACATGTGTATGCTGCGCCGAATCAATGGCCAACTATAATGGACATGCAGGAGGTAGATGCAAACAATTCCCATTGAAAATCACAGCTATTTTTGTCCTACTCCTGTTGGATTTCTTGTTCCCTAGTTGATAATGCTTGTTTGATCTTTATCTATTCAGAAACAAAGTTTATATCTGATCCAATCAATGAACTGTTTGTACTAATTGCAACCTCTTAATTCTTGTTGACTATTTATATCATGCAAAATTCTCCACTTGCTTTTTGCTCCCATTTCTAAAGAATGGCAATTGCTTGAAGAAAAATAAGGTTCAGAAGTTATCATCTGATAAATTAACTGTACAATATTCATATTGAATATTTCTTTGATGCACTGAATGCAGAAATCAGTAGACGGGAAAAACTATTATACCTTTGAATATGAGCTTACATCTCCAAACTACTCGAGTGTTTCCTTTGCACCCATAGGAATTAGCAACGGTAAGCTTTCTACCATCTTGAAGTATCATCTTCTTTGGATTGTTTACTGATCAATAAACTGTCACCATGTGCCTAAACTTTTCCTGCCATTTAGCACTTAGCGTGCAGAACCTGATGACTGATAATCAGAACTGGTTATGACATAGACAAGCATGTGATGTAACTAATTATTTTCAGATGATAGGAGCTGCAGACATTTTAAAATGATGCACTGAGTTAATTGTGGTTGCTTGCCTTGGATCTCAGGGTGATATTACACCTTTGATCGTGGGAACAAACGAAAGACAATGAAAGAGAGTTCGCAACAAGCTTAAAGTGGTGGCAGACTCTTTCAAGATGCTTGATATCTAACTTATTGTGAATTTGTATATACCTTGTAGAAAGTTTCTTGTACGATTTTCTCGGCTCCCCTTCTTCACATGCCCATTCCGTGGCAGTTAAGACCATATTAACATGATTATCCCATGCTCTTATTGGAATCACATTGCATGGTTGTTTTATTATAATTGCTTACCAATCCCATCCCTTTGTATTGCCGTGCAATAAGATGTAGTGATTTAGCCTCCATGAGGTTTAGTTTCAGTTTACGATTGTATAGATTTCCTGCACTTCAAGATCAAAGTTGCAATGTGTGCATTTATTCTATCTCTCCCATGATTATTGACTTATCATCACTTCAATTTTAATTTTAATTAATAAGTGTAACAAGCGTTAGCAAATTTTTAATAAGAACTTGCATGAATAAAGTTTCATAGGCTTTAGAATTATCATATTTCATCACATAAAATCAACAAAAATTCAGTAATAATAAACCTTTATGAAACTACAATAAATTCAAATATCTTGATACAACAAAACTAACGACCATATTGAAATTAACTACAAAAGAAATACCATTTTCAAAGCATGAAAAATCCAGCAGAAGATAGATCAGATACTAACCCAATAGAAAGTAGAAAGAAAATGGGAATAAAAAAATAAAAACGTGGAAGTTAAATAAGAAGGTAAAAGTTAAAACGCCTATAAATTATCCACGTGGTTATGTACAAAGGAAAATTACAACTGCTCTCCGCCTCTTCTCCTCTTCTAAACTTTCTTTCCTTTTTCACAAATGTAAATTTACAGTATGAAAACACATTCATCATTCAAGCTACACCACCGTCACATTAATCCATAAGAAAGCCAAAAAAGGTGGAAAAACTAATAATAATAACAATCTAGGAAAACCGAAAACAAAACCCAAAGAGCACACCTCGTCAGGACTAGAATTATCTCCTCTCCAACCGAATTTTGATTAATGAACAAATCAAATATACCGCAGAGACAACCTGATGCTTGCCTCCAAAAAGAATATGCATCTAGCCCAGAAAGCGTGTCCTTGACAACCAACCCAAGCTTCAAAATCCCTATTTCTAAGACCTACAATGAAACGCTATCACCGTTGCTGCCACCACCACAAACCACCCCTCCAACCATACAAAAATTAATTGTTATGAGCCTCATCATTGTCTTCTGCACTTGCCCGCTCTGGAAAATTTTGTATGAGTGCCAACACCTTATCAACATTTCTAGTGATTTAGAAATGAACGATAAGAGCTATACAAAGGAACTAAGCCAAATGTCAGAACCCAACCTAAACAAGTCGATGCTGTCTTAAACTCTTTCCAAAGTGGGGTTGCATCAATCTCACATATAAGCCATTCTTTGCCATTAAAGAATCGTGAGTCCCTTCCTCAACTATTCGCCCTCCATTTAGAACCACAATATTGTCAACATGCCTCATCATTGCAGCTCTATGAGCTATCAAAATTGTTGTTTTGTTTCCCATAACCAATGTATCAAGTGCCTCTTGTACCACCCTACTAGATTCAGATTCAATGGATGAACTAGCTTCATCCAATAACAAGATGGGTGCGTTCTTCAGCACCACTCGAGCAATTGCAATTCTCTGCTTCTGTCCTGGTGTCAGATCTACACCCCTCATCCCCACGTGTGTGTCATAACCATGAGGCAAGCTGCTGATGAAGTGGTGAGCATTTGCAATTCTTGCAGCCTCTTTCACCTCTGTTTCACTTGCATTGTGCCTAGCATATATAATGTTTTCTCTTATGGTTGTTGAGAAGACGATTGGTTCCTGCTGAACAAGACCTAGATGGCTCCTTAACCATCTCAAATTATAAAGTTTCAAATCTCGCCCATCAAGTAGAACCTGACCAGCAACTGGATCATAAAATCTCTCAATTAAAGAGATGATAGTGCTCTTTCCAGACCCTGACACACCCACCACAGCTACAGTTTGCCCACCATTAACTTTCAGGCTGAAATTGCTTAATACCAACACTTCTGGACGAGTAGGATAACAGAAATCAACATTCTTTAATTCAATGCTCCCATAGACATTGGGTAGCTTCAATGCTGAGGCATCATCTGGGTCAATTTTAGGTACTCTATCTATAATTTCAAATACTGAAATGAGAGAATTCCGCCGTTTAAGAATGTAAGGAGCCAATCCAAAAGGCTCCACTAGTGCAAAAGTTGCAAATGAGAAGACCATGTACTCCTTGATAGCTGTAGGCAGATCCATATACCCATGCTTTACAGAGTATGCAGTGTACCAGAGAAGAAGGGCATTGCAGGCAAAAAGCAGAAACTGAGAAAAGCCAAATGCAAAACCAATGACCATTCCATGTAAGAAACTCTGCTTAAATATCTTCTTCAGTTGAAATCTATAGAGCTCCATTACTTTGTTACCCGCGCAGAATGCCACAACAGTGTAAATGTTTCTAACAGCGTCCTCAAGGACTAATGATGCCTTCCTATGCATCTCCTGGATACCCCTCGAAAACCCAGCAAGCCACAACTTCTGCAATATTTCAGTCGACAACCATTCAGTATCTTGAACACAGAAAACTCAAATATTATAAATCTTGAACACAGAAAACTCAAATATTATAATTTGTCACCATCAAATTATTAAAAAACAAAATATTATTAAAATTGAAACTCAGTTTCTGATTAATTAATACATAATAAAATGTAATGGTAGTTATACTGGCAAGATATCATAACATAATATGCTGCAAGGTTAGCACAAGCCTAAATATGATACAAATAAAAAGAAGGCATCTATAAGAACATACTGGTCTCAATATCAAATACAGTGTGAAACATAAGCATCGAAATTTAAGAGAGAACACAACAGTCTGAAAGGTAGCACTCAGAATCATCTTTCAAAGTCAACATCATATTCATAAGGGCACAAGGCACACCTAAGGCACCTCATGTTGCTTAAACCAGGACCCCCCTTTGCACCTAAGCGCACCTTGCGCTTTTGACAACTATGATATTTCGATGGTGAGATCCAAATGACCCACAAAACATGTTTGTGCAGAAATTGAGGAAATCAATAATCAATGAAACCATATCTTCGAAATCAAGAAGAAAATACACAAACCTGAGCAATTGCAGAAACCATGAGAACTGGCAGGGTTGCCAATGCCACGAGAGCCAATCGCCATTGAAGCAGCATCCCAATGACAACCGCCACAGTAACAGCTGCACTGTCCTGTATAAATATTGAAAGCCTGTTGCTAAATGCTGCTCGCACAAACGTAGCATCATTTGCCAACCGCATGGATAATGTGTCTGCACTATTATCTTCTTCATCAAACCATCCAACTTCATTGCGCAGCATTGCTGTTACACAATGCACATTAATTATTAAGGTAAGTTCATACACTGGATTGTTTGTTTTCCATCTTTTCTATTCTCAAGCATCTAAAGACAAGATTAAGGATTATTTACCTGAGAACATCATTCTTCGGACCCGTTCAGTCATTTTTTCACCCATAATACCAAAATAGAAGTGCTGCAAAAAGTTTGCAATCACTGTCACTATACCCATGCAGGCAATGATTAAGCACCACTTGTTAACATCCCGCCGCAAGCGAGGATGTTCAGGCCTATAATAATCAGTCACTATCAGTGCAATAACATAAGCAAGAAGTGGATTAAAAGAACCAAAGATAGCAGCACCAATGCTTCCTAACACAGCATAAAGCCACTCTGCAAAACTAAGTTCTGCCAGTCTCCAAAAAGATGGTGCTTCCCGATGCTTTGTACCCTTTGCATCATTGGAT
>CATIWR010063224.1:0-24362 GCA_949677035.1 Omphalea diandra
GCATTAGTCAAACCAAAAGGCATAACCAACCACTCATATAAACCATATTTTGTTTTGAAAGCAGTTTTCCACTCATCTCCCTCCCTCATCCTAATTTGATGATATCCATTTTTTAGATCAATTTTGGAAAACATTTTAGATCCATGCTATTCATCAAGCCTAGGAATATGATGTCTATATTTGATCGTTATCTTATTTATAGCCCTGCAATCAACACACATCCTCCAGGTTCCATCCATTTTTGGTACAAGTAAAATAGGAACAACATAATGACTCATACTTTCCCTTATCAAACCTTTCTCCATTAGCTCATCAATTTGTCGTTGAAGTTCCTTCATTTCCTCGGGATTGCTCATATAAGCTGGCCTATTTGGAATTTGAGAGCCTGGAATGAAGTCGATTTGATGTTTTATCCCTTTCAAAGGTGGCAATCCTTTAGGCATCTCTTCGGGAAATAAGTCATCATAATTCTGTAAAAGAGAAACAAACACACTAGGCAAATAAACGGTTAAGTCGTTAACAAAAAAGTAAGCTTCTTTATACAACATAAAAAACATAGGTGTTTGGGCTAGATAGGCTTTTATCACTTTTATTTCTTTTGCATAAGAGCTTTTTTCACACCCTCTCCTTTTGCATGCCCTTCTCCTTTTTTTTTGGGCATTCTCTCGTTGCTCTCCTTTTACCACTCTAACCTCGCACTCCTCTTTGGTTTTCTCACAACTCTCCTTTTGCTGTGTCAATTTTTCTTTTTCTTGTTTATGCATGCACTCTCTCTCTCTTAAGACTTTTTGATCTTCATAGATTTGATAAGGGGTTAAAGAAGATAGTACAATGTGTTTGCCCCCAAAATCAAACTCATATACATTAGTAAACCCATCATGTTTCACCTTCTTATCAAACTGCCATGGACGCCCCAAAAGTATGTGACTGGCTTGCACAGGTATAACATCACATAAAACCTCTTTTTTATATTTGCCAATTGTAAATGCAATCCTAACTTACTTGGTTACCTTAATTTCCCCATTCTCATTTAACCATTGCAAGCGGTAAGGTCTAGGATGTTTCAAGGTTGGCAATCCCATTTTTTCCACTAGATAAGTGTTAGCTGCATTAATGCAACTACCCCCATCAATTATAACAAGACATAAGTGGTCATTAATCCTACACCTAGCATGAAAAATGTTTTCCCTTTGCTCTTGATCATTTTTAACATGGGCATTTAAAGGGCGTCTAGTCACAAAAAGTTTTTTACTTGTTACCTCATCGAGGTCATCAAAATTATCCACATCACTAGCATCTTCTAATGTAGGCATTTCAGGGTCAGTTTCTACTCCATCATCTTCATCCTCACTTGTAATTTCACCATCTCTAAGTACCATGGTTCTTTTGTTTGGGCATTCAAGGGCCATGTATCCTCTTCCATTGCACTTGAAACACTTTATGGAGCTGATCTTGTTGGTTATTGTTGGTTCGACCTTGGCTGGATAATTAGGCTTCCTTACTTCTTTCTTAGGTATTTCGGCCTTAGGTCTACTAATAGGCTTATCACTAACTTTAAACTTGTTAGTACCAAAAGAAGAAGAGAAATTGGGCCTAAAAGGCTTACCCCTTTGTTGTTTTTCCATCTTGAGGGTCAAGTGGTACAAATCCTCTAAGTCATTGTAAGGATACATCTCCACTTGATTTGCAATGTCTTTGTTAAGCCCACCAAGAAACCTTGTCATTGTTTGCTCCATGGATTCTTGAATTCCAGCTCTAATTGATGTCACCTCAAGCTCTTGGTAGTACTTCTAAACTTCTAGCACCTTGTACAAGCCTTTGCAATTTGTTGTGCAAATCCCTATAATAATGGCTAGGTACAAATCTTTTTCTCATAATTCTTTTCATTTCTTCCCAAGTACAAATAGGTTCATTCCCACATCTTTTTCTAGTATATTTTAATTGGTCCCACCAAACAAAAGCATAATCTACAAACTCAACAGCAGCAAGTTTAATTTTCTTTTCTTCACTATAGTTGTGGCAATAAAAAACAAAATTTACTTTTTTTTCCCATGATAGGTATGCCTCGGGATCGCTCTTGCCATTGAAGGTAGGAATCTTCATCTTGATGCCACTAAGATTGTTATCTTGCCTGCTTGATCTTTGGGACAATTCCTCCATATAATCACCATCCTTCTTCTCAAGAGTGAATCTACCATACCTTGGTTGTCTAAATTGGGTGCAGGTATTGTTGCAATTGGAGGCATTTTGAATGCTCCCAAGTTGCTCTTTCACCTCTTTAAACTCTTATTGTATTAGGGATATAGTGTCTTGCATAGCTTTCACGAACAACTTCCACTCCAGATCACTTTGAGGTTCTGCCATGGTTGGTATAATAACACAAGAAAATACTTACAAACACTCCTCACATGTCTACACTCAACTGATGGCACTCACACTTGTATTTAACTCAAATTTGGCTTTTACCCTCTTATGAACTCATCACTTTTTGCCTTTTACCTCTTAAGATTCTTTTCTTTAAGTTCTTTGAGGACTAAGTTACTTTATGTCAAGGGAATTTTAAATAGAACACAAACAAGTAAAAACTAGTTCTTAAAACACTTAGAAAACAAAAGAATTGAAAAGAACACAATTGGTTGCACAAATAAATTTCTAAAGATCTAATAGTAATCTAAGAGTTTAGAAGGAAATTTGGACGTGCAAATTGGTGTTTTGAATATGATAAGACTGAATGAGAAAAGGGATTTCAAAAAAAAATCGGCTTAAAACACACCTTTGCAATTCTTAGCTTCTTTCGTTTTTCTTTTCTTTTCTTTTTTGTTCTTTTCCTTTTTTTTCTTTCTTTTTTTTTTTTTTTTTTGCTTTCTTTCTTTATTTTCTTTTTTTTTTTAACCTTTGAAGCTAAAATCAAACTTAGAATTGCAAGAAACAAGCCAGAATCAAGTTTTCCTTAATTTAAGGAGATTTTGGCAACTCCCAAATTTTAAGAAATTTCTTGAATCAATCACTTTAATTATGCAATTAGGAACACAAAAAGGGTTAATGAATGAAGAAATTCGAATTTGGAAGGAAGGAACACAAGAAATTAAAGATTTTGCAAAGTTCCTTAATTTAAGGAATTTTTGCACAAGTATGAGATTTTGGCGGGATTTGAACCTAATTTTTTTTTTGTTTAGTGTGATATATGATGATGAAACAAGACTAATTGAAGGTAAAAATAATAAAAAGAAATGGATCTAAATGCAATAATTGAGATATGATAGAATTGGAGAGGAAAGAAGAAGAATGTAAATGGGTGAACTAAGAACAATGCGAGAACATAAAGATAAATACCTTTGATCTTGAAGTTACCCTTGGCTCTTATACCAAATGATATGAATGAGGTTGATTTTTGGATCCTGATTCGTATGTAGCACAAGTTCCAAACTTTAATTCAAAGATCAAAATAAGATAAACTCTCAAATCTCAATTAGACCTCTAGAAAACTTGTTTCCAGCAACCTGAATTATAAAGATTCAAAAGGTGTTAATCTCAACCTTAAATTAACTAAATAATTTAAGACCTAGATCAAACGAGTTTGTGAAATTATTAAGAACTCACTTAACAATCTCACCAAGTCCTATAAAGAACTCAAGAAGAGAATTAACTCTCACAAGCAATTTTGCTAAAAGAAGTATTCTTCAAAATTGATTGATTTGGCCGAATAAGAAGGGTTTTTTATAGTCTTTACAAAGCTTATAGAAACCCTGAGAATTACTTTCTAAATAGTTTTTGAAATCAGTCTAATCTATTTAGGAAAAAGGATACTCCTAAGCTAAAAAGGAAATAACTAAAAGATACATTGGATATCTTCCTAATTATAAAAGAAGTTTCTTATATAAGTAAATACAAAGTTCCTAATTAGTTTAAGAGAGGAATTCAGCTAATGAGGAAGTTTCCTCATACTTGGGTCATGGGCCTTTCCACATGTTGGGCTTCAATAGATTAAGTTAAAGGCTTCATTTGAAGAGTCCATATTGTCATCTCCAAACAATTGGACTTCTTGATTCTTTTGTTTTTCTTGGGTTAGCCCAATGGTTATTCCTTGTTGTATGAATAACCCAATTGCTTCTTTAAACCTTTTGAGCCTTCCCCTTGTGATTGGGCCGTAAAGTTGAAGCAGATCTTTGGGCTAGCTTTGGATAATTGCATCAGTTTCCCTAATTTTTTTTCTTTATCTCAAAAGTCTTCTTATCTTTTTATTTAATTTGCACTGATCATTAGCTTGATCACCATTTTTATTCTCAGATATGTAATATTATCTTTTGTATATTAATTATTATCATATGATTTATTTTTTTAGATGTTCTTAAAATATTTCAAAGCTTTAGATTTTATTGATGCATAAGCTAATTCATGTGTGCATTAAAAGCACAAACACTAAATCTAAAGCTTTGTAATACACGGTTAGCTTATAAATTAAAGCTTTAGATTTTGTTTAATGCATAAGCTAATCAGTATATGCATGAAATAAGTTTGTTGATATTTGCAGGTTGTGTCTTTATGAGTGCGTCGATTTTGCAGCTGCGGTCGAATGAGTGAAATCTTGTTTGCGACTCAATTCTTTTATTGACTAACGACGATCGAAGGGATCGGGGGGTCTTACATTAGTAATGACCTAAAAAAATGGTGCAGGCTTGAATCAATGAGGGATCCTTTAGGCCTTGTGCGAGTCTAAAGCCTTAAGTCTAGGTTTTGGTCATCAGGGGATTGAGGCAGGACAATACTTTGGTATCATCCTCAAGAATTATGGAGTCACCACCTGACTTTGGTTGGGACAATAATATGGGCAAGGTGAAATCTGAATCATCTTGGATAAGAATCTGGGCAAGGTGAAATCTGAATCTAAGTTAAGTCGATTAGAAGACCCATTTCATCTTAATCCCATCAGAGATCAGGTTCAAAAATTGGGTATAGCTTAGAGAAGAGGTTAGATACACCAAACTGCCTAGATATTGAGATTCGACCTTTAAATATCTTTGGTTCACTTTTAACATCTTAACTGAGCTACTAATTAGTCTAATTAGTGATCATAAGCATGCTTTTAGCACCATCCAATCAAATAAGACAATTTATTATTCCAAAAGGGAGGAAGGTCATGCATCACGATAAAAGGGAGTGACATGCATATCAATATACATATATTCTTAACAGATCATGCATATTCATCTTAAAGGAATGGGTCATGTGACGTGGCATAGGGTTGTCATACATTCCATTCATTCGTACATCATAATTATCAATTTTGTCATAAAAAAATGACCATTTAGACCATTAACCATGGTCTAACTCAAACAACCATCTATACCATAAAAAATGCACTAGTTAATAGCTAAAGCAAATAAACAAATGAAAGCAACCAAACAAATAAAAGAAATCATCAAACACCTCACCATATCTCCATAATGATGGTACCTAAACATGTATCTAAATCCATAGTAACATATCACAACATCACATAAGGATCAATATAACATCAAAGCATAAAAATGTGAATCATGCAACATAAAGAATAGTAAATATGTAATGTAAAACACTTAGAGGACTTAAATGGCCTAAGACACACCCATCACTAAAGGAGATCTTAGGATTCATGAACCTTCTATCCTATCACTCTAAAAGAGCTAGGCATCCATGAGCAAATATTAAAGTTATAGGCCAAAACATGTATATGATGATATATGCTTTAAAGTAAACACAACCTTTTGAAGACTCTCAAGGTCATAAAAACTCTAGGCTCCTTACTTGGTCACTACCCAAAAAGGGTTACAACAAAATCAAAACATCACTTTGAAGTAAAATAGAAGAACACAAAGCATTAAGCACGATAAACTATAAATTCCATTTAAAACTTGACCAGAACTTCATTTTTGAAGTAAATAGAGATCTTAAGCCATTAACCTCACTCAATTCTGCCAATGAAATGTCTAAACATCATAAAAAGAAGCTTGAAAATAGAGAAGCCTAAGTGAAGAAGGAGAAGTTTCTCAAAATTGTTCCTAGGAAAGTAGGGCTGTATAACCTAGAAAGGTGGATTATACAACCTACATTAAGGTCATACAACCATCATTTTCTAGGTTTTAAAAATAAAGCGAAAAGAAAAAAAAGGAGAATAGGGAGAAGGAAAATTCTGAATGCTTCTTAGATGTTTCTTTGCCCTCAAAAGGTCATTATGTATTCTATGTCATTCAAAATGTTTTGAAAATACACAAAGAATGTGAAGTTCAAACCTTATTCTACATTGGGAATGATTAGAATGAGTTAGGGTTTAGGATTTCTATGCTAAGTGGTGATCATGGATAAAATTTGGCAGAGTAACACTAGAGTTTTCCAAGCCTCCTCCTCCTTTTTAAATGAGAGGGGATTTATAGGAGAAAAAGGGTGCACAAGAGCTAGAAATGATTCTAGTTGCACCATGTCCGTATCTAATATTGGAGAAGGAGATGAATCTCCTAAAATTAGGATTTGCATATGGGATGTATAGTTAAGATTAGGTTATACATCTAACTTTTAGGGCTATACAATCCTAAGGTTTATGGGAGACTAGTTCCAGATGGTTCTCCTGTTAGGGTTTAAGACAAGGCTGTATAACTTAGTGGTGGGTTGTATAGTCTTATCTGCTGGGCTGTACAGTCCATTAATCTTGTCTAGTAGCTTGAGCTTTGGGCTTGGTTCAGACTTAAGCTTGGTGGTGGGCTTGGTTTTGAATTTCTCCAAGGTATCCCAAGGCTTTATTTCACTTTCTTTAGGAATTCCCCTTCCATTTCGAGGAATATTTTCAGTAATTTTTATCATTGGGCTTGCATCCTGATGCCTAAAATCTGATGCTTATAGTCTTTACCCAAACAGAAATAGGAACAATAATAAAAAATATGATGCAGAAGTTGTTGCATATCTATATAAGCATAAAATAATTTTTTATCTCTACCCAAATGGAAATAGGAACATCAAATTGAACTATGATTGTTTATGCTTTTATAGAACCAAAGGTTCTTCTATTATTGTTATTATTATTAGAGTAAATTTTGGTGATTAGTTTGATTGAAACTTATAAAAAATCATAATCCAAATTTGTTATGTTGATGAAATAAAAGAAAAAAAAATCATGGGCTTCAATCTATTTAATGAAACTTATCATTTATATAAGTGGAAGAAAGCAAAAGTATACCATATTATGGCAGTAAAAAATTCCTTAAAAATTTTGTTTGAAGCAAATTAATTTAATTTGATGATTAATGCACAACAAATAATAATTTGTTTAACGATCTTAATCTCGAGCAAAATTGTATAATGGATTCTTCATAAAAAGTAAAAAAGAGAGAGGAAAATGGATTGAACTGAAGAATGAAAAATTAGTGAAAACATTATTAAATGTTCATTGTAGTGAAAAATATACTAGCGAAAATGGATTAAAGCCTGGTTACTTACAAGCTATAAAGGACTTCCTTAAAGTATCTTTGCCCAACTCAAGTATTAAGGCATGAGCTCATATAACATCCTGTAGAAAATCTCTTAAGTAAGATTGATCGACAGTCCATGAAATGTTGGATGGCACCTATCATAGTTCCAGTGGTTTGATTTTGATCTTGGAAGGGAAATGGTAATTACTGAAAATGATGTATAGGAGGCATAAGTAAAGGTAATTGAAGTGAATTTTATTTCTTAAATGTCAATAATATTACATAATTTTTTTTTAAAATATGACAGAGTCATCCAAAAGTTATTGCATGGAAAAATATAACTTTTCCTTATTATGAAGACTGTTGTACATCTTTGGAAAAGATTATGCTGTAGGAAAAGAAGTATTTTTAGTTATTAATATGCAAGAAGAGATAAAGAGAGAGGCTAACCAAAATTATCAAAATGATAGCTAGCCATGGTGTTGCAGGTGAAAATTTTGATCAAGCTATTTAGCCAAATGTGCAACAAGATGATGAGAGTTCCAGCGATAAAAGAAGGGTGAAAGCTAAGAATAATATCGACTCATTGGTTGAGGGAATGGTGAGAGTTGCATAGATATTAATTGAAAAATTAGAAAAATCAGCTCAAGAATTTAACAGGGCTTTAAACTTGATATCAAAGAAGAGAGGAAAGATAATGGATGTAATCCATAATATAAGTGGACTTACTGCTACTAATAAAATTTTACTTGCTACAAAGATTGGAAATAGCTCGAAGAAGACAAATGTTTTCTTGTTACTTGATGATTACATGTGAGAAGAATGGGCAACAATGATGATAAATGCTAAATTGTAAATGACGTAGATAAATGAGTTCAATAAATTGCAATTGTCTTTTTTATTCTAGATTTAAAATAATGTTGAAAATACTTTGACAATCATTTTTTAATATTATTAATGCATTTTCTATGCTATTGGTCCATTCTCATCGTTTAAAGGCACATGTTATTTTAATTTATTAACCTAACTTTAGTTGATTATGGAATATAAAGGTTAGGTGATGTTGATATTTTCTAAACAAATATGTCGTTCAATAATGACGAAATCATTAGCCACGTTTCTAGCAACTTGAAATTTTCTCATGATAGTTTTATGCATTTCAATGCACAATCAGTAAACAATATCGACATTAAAATTATTTCTATTCATAAGGAGTTCTTTTCATGGTACTTGGTGATTTACTTAAGAAACTTGACAACATGGTGATTGATAAAAGTCTCTAGAAAAGTTAACAGACTAGAAGGTAAGAAGAAGATTAAAAAATAAATTAATATTTAATATATTTTTCCAAAGTTTGTTATATACTTCCAATAAAAAAGAAGAAGAAAGGTTTAATATCTTTTGGTACAAAAACCGAAGGAGCAAAATAGGTGGTTAGCAATGCCATATATGGAATCAATTTAAAATAAATAATTTTTTTGGCATTTTGAGGTTAGTCATCCCTTATGCATTCACAATCTATTGATGTTTGTAAGTCAATTGAGTTTTTTTTGTATCCCAAGTAAAGACCCATCTAAAAAGTGTTGTTGCAGCTCTTTTGGAAAATTACTCCTTTCACTTGGAGAAACTTTTTCAGGTTACTTGTTAAGAGAAAAATTAAGAACAACTACAATTATACCCAAAGTTGGAAGAAAGTTCATAATAAATGCTTCAAGAAATGCCTTACGATAAAGTAGCACTCATAAAGTTCTTTCACACTTTAGTCTTCATAATATTTAGAGCAAGGATGCTACCATGTAATATATGCACTACAGTTACTTGACCAAGAGAATTGAGGAACTCTAACACTATATAATTTTTTAAGAGTCAAACCAATAAAATCCATCACAATGTTACTCTATTGAGAAAGCAACTTTCTTTGTTTGAACAATTTGAGTTAGCAACATCATTCAACAAATTTTCTGCTTTGGGAGAAAATGAATGGGACTTTGAAAAACAAGCTTCTATTTTTGTACTGAAAAGGTTCCATCCATAAGCTCCATTTTATTCAAGTTTGGTGAGACAAACTATTTACCATATATTATTTTTCTTGTCAATGAACTTAATAAAATTCACATCAATCCCCTTTTTTGGTCTTGAATATATATAATTCATGTTCTCATGTTTCCTTTCTTCCTCACTTTTCTAAGCTGACAATTTGATGTGAAATACTAGATTCATTGAAGCAAAGATTTTTATGAAATTAACAGTAAAAGTCAAGAAAATAAATATTTAACAACAAATTAATACAAATAAATACTCAAAATTCATACAAACAAAATACGCAGTATAAGTATTAAGAGTGAGCAAAAATCGGACCGAACTGAAAAAATCGACCGAATCGAGTTGGTTTGGTTCAGTTCAATTTGATGTTTTGAGAAAATCAATTCAATTTGGTTTTAATTTTTTAAAAAATTGGTTTTCGATTCATTTTTTAGATAAAAAATTGAAAAAACCTAATTAACCAAAGTTATTAATAAATTAAACTAATTTGAATCAAACTGAATTTAAAATACATGTAATTTAATCAAATTGAATTGCATTGAACTAAAGTTTTATAGGTTCGGTTCGATTTATAGGCACATAAATTTTGATTTAATCAGTTTGGTTAATTAAATTTTTTTAAAAATTTTAGTTCGGTTCGGTTTTAAACATATAAAATTTGGTTTATTCGATTTTGGTAAAAAATCGAACTAACCTTTTGCTCACCCCTAATAAGTATTATATGTATAACAAAAATAATTATCTTTCTTGTCCATTTCTATAGTTATTCCATATGGATGTTGCTAAGTTATTTTTATAGGTTGTCCAATCATCCAATGTACCAATACTTGTTATTATTTCTATAAGCCCTTCTTTTTCGTCATCTTCATTATCATTCCCTTCTTGTTATTGTATGTCGTATTCTAATTCAACAAGGTGAATAGCCATCTCTCGTTTAATAAAATTGTGAAGAAGAGCACAAGCTATAATTATCAAATTTTGAACCTTTATTGAGTAAAATGCAAGACTTCATAATATGGCCCAATGTTACTTTAGCACCCAAAGCATCTCTTTATCACATTCCTAACACTATCATGTGTCTTATTAAAAATTTCCTCAACAATTGTAGGTTGATAACCTCTCCTCCAATAATTTAAATGATAGCATTGGCCTCTAAATGGAGCTAAAAATCTTTTGCTATTTGCATATTTTGTATCCATAAGGTAAAATGTACCTTTTGTATATCATAAAATTACATGTAAGTTTATTGATAATTAAAAATGTAAATATTAAAAATGATTAATTATTATAAAATCAATTTGTACTAACCACGCTTCACTTGTAGACCATTGTCTACTTATTGCATCTCTCACAACTCTACCATCCCTAATAGAGCCCTCCCTACCAGATAAAATATAGATAAATTGCCTTTTATGTGTACATGCACTAAACACATTAACTACTATTTCACCTTTTTTGTTCCTATATCTAATTCTATCACCCATAGGCACATGCATATTAATGAATGCACCATCTAATGCTCCAACACAAAAAATGTTAGTAACATTCATATAATGATTTTAATTCAATATTATTAGTCTTCTTTTTTTTTTTTTTTCAATTTTACCTTAACCACTTTCAAGTGGAGTCAGTTGGATCATCTGGTATTGGGTCTGGTTTTGTTACTAAAAACATTGCTTGCAAATAAATAATCAACCTGATAACTTTGTTCACAATATACATTTAGCAACATTGTTTTTAGTATGATGAGCCAACACCCATAGAATAATCACAACCATCTCTGTCGGACTAGGTTGATTTAACCTAAGTCATGAACTTTTTTTGATATTGACAATAAAGATTGATAAATTCTAATGCTTTCATTAAGTGATATTTTGCAGATTATAAGTTAGATTTTGTCATTAGAATTTGGATGAAGTTCACATTTCCAACCTTGTAAAGTTCACTCTAATTCGCGGTAAGTGTATTGTAAAATTGCGATTGCGAATTAGTCACATGGAAGGATGAAACTAAACCAGAGGAATTCGCGAACAACTTTGCTACCGCAACACATCAAAAGTTGGCAAAGCCTTAGACACAAAAGAATTCGCAGTGTGTGTCACGCCTTAGTTGTGATCGCAACTTTCATGGTGACAAAGGAGGAAACCCAAGCCACAACCACAACTTGCCAAGTGTCCCAGGTGTCCGTTGAAGATCAAAAATTGCGAGTGAAAAAGTTTGTTCGCGATCGCAACTCAAGCAGTTGAAATTTGCTCTTCTAACAGAGGAATTCATAGTCTCAGTTACACCCAAGACATTGATATCTTGCGACCATGAATTTTTGAGAGTGGTTAGAACACAACGACTATATTTTCATGGTTAACCAATTAAAAGCTGACTTGTGAATTAACCGTTATGCACAAACAGTGTTTTTTGCCTAAATTTTTGGCTCTTTTATGGAAATTGGAAATTCACGACCGCGACTTCAGCCTGACAAACATTCAATGCTGAATCTGCCTAGTACATCTTTAAGATTTTTTGATAGTTTTAGTCTAACATCTCGTTGGTGGATATGAGCTATAAATACTCCACCAAACATATGTAAATGTAAGAGAATACATTAATTTGTAACCACACTCTTACTAATTTGCTACTCATTCTTTTAATTCTTATTTTTGTTTTAGTGATTGTTTGGTTTGAGTAACAAACACCATTATAAGAGGTTTTAGTGTGAGTTTTGAAAACAATTGTGAGTGGTTTTAGTGTGAGCCTTGAAAACACTTGTAAGAGATTTTTGTGTGAGCCTAGAAAACACAAGTTGTAAAAGTTTGGTGTGAGCTTAGAAACGCCTATTGAGTTGAGTGAGATACCTAATTGTAGAGAATTGGGGAATGGGCGTAGGGTTAGTTAACACTCAAACGACTATAAACACTTGTGTCAATTTCCTTCTTCTCCTAATCATCTTCTTAAGTACATTATTCCTTCTTTTAATTTTTTAAATTGACCACTAATTCAACCCCCCTTCTTGGTGTCTAAGGCCAATAAGTGGTATCAGAGCCAAGTCTCATAAACAAACCTTAATTAGGTGAGCAAAGATCATGGCACAAGAAGGAATCCACTTACACCTCAAGCCTTATTTTGATGGAGCTGACTATACTCATTTGAAGTATAGGATGGAGAACTATCTTGATACGAATGTGGTGGATCTTTGGGATGTTGTACTTAAAAAATGGAAGCCACCCACTAAAGTGGTGGATGAGAGTGAGGAACTCATTCCTAGAGAAAAGTGGGTTGAAGCACAAAGAAGATCAAATGGCAAGAATAAGAGAACCATGATAATTCTTTTAAGGTTTCTCTTAAGAAAAGAGATTGAAAGAGTACAACATTGCCAAACAGCCCATGGGATATGGAAAGCTTTAGAGAACTATCATGAAGGCACCACCTTGGTGAAATTCAACCCGATAGAGATATATGTGATGAGGTGAGAATTATTCATGATGAAGGAGGATGAAGGCTCCATCGCTATGATCGATAGACTCCCAACAATAGTCACCAACATGAAAAAGTTTGGTAGGATTCTCACAAATCATGAAGTAAACTCTAAAATTTTAAAGTCTTCGCCTCTTGAAAAGTTTGGTGCTAGAGTGTGTAGTATCCAAGAATCCGATCCAGAAATAGGGAAAGTGCCAACGAATGTCTTGATAGGCAAACTCTTAACTCATGAGTTAGCCTTAAAGAAAGATGAGGAGATGAAGAAAATAAGGGGCTAAGGAGAAAAATCTAAAAAACATGAAAAGAAAACCTTGCCACTCAAGTTCACTTTTAAGAAGAAGGAAGTGGAGGTTAGTTCAAGTGAAGAAGAAAGTGACAAGGAGGAAGAGGAACTAGCAATGCTTTTTAGAAGGACCAAAGAGCTCATTCGAAGAAGAAAGGAAAGAAGAAACTTCAAGAGAGCTACTCCTTATCCTAAAGAGAGATCAACCGCAGTCACTTGTTATGAGTGTGGAAAGAAAGGCCACATCAAATATGATTATCCTAAGCTAAAGAAGAAGAAGAAAGAGGGCAAAGAGAAGAGAAAAAGCTTTAAATCCATTTGGGATGATAGCTCAAGTGAGAATGAAGAGATTGCCAACATATGCTTTATGACTCAAGAAGACTCTTCTAATAAGGTAAGCACTTCATCTCATTCTCATTCAGATTATGATAACTTAAATGACGTAGATGAAGAACTTTTATAAGCTCTCACTATGAGATGTGACAAGTATAAGTCACAAATGAAATCTTACAAGAGAAAATACTCAAAATTAAAAGATGATTACAAATCCTTTAGTGATCTTGTAAGTAAATTTAGGACTTCAAATGAAGAACTCAAAAAATCAATGGAAAATCTTTCCAAATCATCTTCATCATTAGTTTCATTAAGAAAAGAAAATGATACTCTAAAGGGAGAAGTCAATGAGCTTAGAAGCTTTATCTCTAAATTTCATAAGGGTAAAGAAGCTTTGGATACACTCATAGTATCACAAAAGCCTCCCTTAATTAGGCATGGTCTAGGATTTAATAAAGCCTCAACCTCCACATCTTCACTCACTACATTTGTTAGAGCAACAACACCTCAAACTTCAAGTATTGAGGTCATGAGGATGAAAGATGCTCCTAGCACTAAGCCATTTATGCCCAAGGGTAAAGGAAAGGCCACTCAAGGCTTAAGAGCCAAGGCTCAAAGAGCAAATTATGCTTACATTTATAATAAAAAACATGCTCACGCACACAAACACAAACAATTCTCTATTACTCCTCATCACTCATGCACTTGCATGCACTTACATAACCAAAGTATGAGAAGTCCTCTTACTTATAGTAGGGTTGTGCATAGGAGAAAGACTGACAAGTCTAAACTCCAATGTCACTATTGTATGAAATATGGGCACATTAATATTCATTGTTATATTAGGAAGGCTCACCTCAAATTAGAGGACCCTTCAACTCCTAACCTTTTAGGACCCACGTATGCTTGGGTACCTAAGAAAAAGTGATTTACTTGTATTATGTTGGGATTTATGGCAACCACTAATAAATCAAACAATTGACATGTGGATAGTGGATGCTCTAAGTATATGACAGGTAATAGGTAGCTATTCATAGCATTGAAAGAAAAAGAAGGTGGAAATGTCACATTTGGTAATAATGCCAAGGGTATGGTAAGTGGCATTAGAACCATTGGTAAGAATGGTTGTTCTTTAATTGATGATGTTTTATTAGTTAATGGCTTACGACATAATTTATTGAGTGTAATTCAATTATGTGACAAAGGTAATAAAGTCACCTTTAATTCTAGAGAATTCCGAGTCACCACATTAGTGGATGATGAGATTATTTTCAAAGGTGAAAGGAATGACAATACTTATTCAATTGACTTAGACAATTTGGTTAACCAATCTTTCAAGTGTCTTATGTCTTTTAGTAATAAGGATTGGTTATGGTATAGAAGGCTTGAACATGCAAGCATGAATATTCTATAAAGACTATCAAGAGAAAAACTAGTGGAAGGCCTTCCCAAGCTAAGTTTCACTAAAGACTAGACATGTGGTCTTTGCCAAATAGGGAAACAACATCAAGCCTCTTACAAAGTTAAAAATGTTATAAGTTCATCTAGACCGCTTTAACTAATTCATTTGGACTTAATAAGACCTACTAGAAGTGTTAGCTTAAGTGGAAAATATTATGCATTAGTCCTAGTTGATGACTATTCTAGGTTTACTTGGGTGTTCTTTCTAGCTTAAAAGAATGATACTTTTGATGCCTTTAAAAGCCTTGCAAAAAGAATTCAAAATGAAAAGGGTTACTTCATTTAATCTATAAGAAGTGACCATGGAAAAAAAATTCAAAATGAGTCTTTTGAAACTTATTATTTGGAGAATGGAATTTTTCACAACTTTTCAACTCCTAAAACACCACCACAAAATGGTGTTGTAGAGAGAAAAAATAAAACACTAGTAGAAATGGCTAGAACTATGCTCAATGAGTATTCTTTACCAAATTAATATTGGGCCAAAGCCATTAATACTTCATGTTATATTGCAAATAGAGTTTTTAAAAGACACCCATTCTCAATAAAACATCTTATAAGCTATGGAATGATAAAATACCCAAGATATCATTTCTAAAAGTATTTGGTTACAAGTGCTATATATTGAATACCAAGGATAATCTTAGGAAATTTCATTCTGAGACCAATAAAGGTATATTTTTAGGTTATTCCACCTCTAGCAAGGCTTATAGAGTCTTTAATAAGAATTTTATGGTAGTTGAAGAGTCTATGAATGTTGTTTTTTTTTATGAATCTAGTAAACTTGATCTTGGGAAAAGTATTTTTATTGATGATCTTGTAGGTGACTTTGAAAAATTGGAGTTGAAAGACACTACAAGAAAAAAGGATAAAGATAAGGAAGAAGGTGAATCATCAAGAGTAGATGAGGATCCATAACATCAATAAAAAGTTGAGCCAAGTCAAGATCTACTCAAGGATTGAAGATTCTTTAAGGATCACCCCAAATATTTGATTATTGGTGATACCTCTAAGGATGTAAGTACTAGATCTTAACTTAATCTTTTAGACAATAATCTTGCTTTTGTTTCTCAACTTGAGCTAAAATCCATTGATAAGGCTCTTGATGATGAAAGTTGGGTGATTGCCATGCAGGAGGAACTCAACCAATTTGAGAGAAACAAGGTATGTGAACTTATCCCTAGGCCTAAAGAATACCCAATTATAGGTTACAAATGGGTGTTTAGGAATAAGTTAGATGAGCAAGGTTTCATCATTAGGAATAAAGCTAGATTGGTTGCTAAGGGTTACAACCAAGAGCAAGACATAAATTATGATGAAAAATTTGCTCCCGTAACAAGATTAGAGACCATTAGGATTCTTTTAGCCTTTGCATGCCATATGAATTTTAAACTCTTTCAAATGGATGTTAAAAGTATATTTTTAAATGGAGTAATTGAGGAGAAAGTTTGTGTTGAACAACCTCCTAGTTTTGAGTCTCATAATTTTCCTAATCATGTTTTTAAATTGACTATGGCCTTGTATGTGTTGAAATAAACTCCAAGAGCTTAGTATGAAAGGCTTAGTTCATTTCTTTTAAAAAATGATTTTGAAAAAGGAAAGGTGGACACTACATTATTTATTAAAAGGCATAAGCATGATACACTTATTGTACAAATTTATGTTGATGATATCATTTTTGGTGCTACTAATGAATCTCTTTGTGAGGATTTTGCTAAGTGTATGAGTAGGAAATTCAAAATGAGCATGATGGGAGAGCTTAAGTTCTTTCTTGGTCTACAAATCAAA
Organism: Omphalea diandra; assembly: GCA_949677035.1. Taxonomy (NCBI): domain Eukaryota; kingdom Viridiplantae; phylum Streptophyta; class Magnoliopsida; order Malpighiales; family Euphorbiaceae; genus Omphalea; species Omphalea diandra. The sequence continues at coordinate 16,819 of CATIWR010063224.1, forward strand.
CAAACCAAAAAAGGGATCTTTATTAACCAAGCCAAATACATAAAGGAGATACTCAAAAAGTTTGGCATGGATAGTTGCAAAGTAGCGAAAACCCCCATGAGTTGTACCATCAAGTTGGACAAAGATGAATTGGGTAAGATGGTAGATGAGAAGAGATATCGAGATATAATCAAATCTCTACTTTATCTAACTGCTTTTAGGTTTGATATTATGTTTAGTGTATGCATGTATGCTAGGTTCCACTCCTCTCCTAAAGAATCACATTTAAATGCTATTAAAAGAATTTTCAAATATTTGCATGACACATTAAACTTAGGTTTATAGTATCCTAGGGACCCATCTTTTAGTCTCATAGGTTATTCAGATGCGAATTATGCGGGTAGTCTTTTAGATAGAAAGAGCACTTCTGGAACTTGTCAATTTATAGAAGAATGTTTAGTATCTTGGTTTAGTAGAAAGCAAGTTTCGGTTGCCCTATCCACTGCGGAAGCTGAGTATGTTGCTACGAGTTGTTGTTGCACCCAAGTCCTTTGGATGAAACAATAATTAAAGGATTTGGACAAAGTGATTGATCACATTCCCATTAAATATGATAACACTAGTGCTATCAATCTTTCTAAGAATCCGATCCAACACTCTAGGAGTAGACACATAGACATTAGACACCATTTTCTTAGAGATCATATCCAAAAGGGTGATGTTGTGTTAGAATTTTTTGACATAAATCATTAACTTGTAGATATTTTCACTAAACCTCTCAATGAAGAAAGATTGAACTTCATTAAAAGAGAATTGGGAATGCTTGATGAAGCTCCTTATAATGAAAATTTGATCTTATGTGTTGATTGTTTTTGATACTTAATCTTTTAAGTTGTCTTAATTTTAACTACAATTATGCTTTTCTGTGACATATTGCAATAAATTAAGCATCAACTAGTGGATCACAACTTTGAATTATTTTTTAAAATCTTAATTCTTCTTCTTATCCTTGATGCGTCATAATTAGTGGTCGCCATCTATTGTTCACGATTGCGAATTAATGGTTTATGACAACTAGCTGATAAACTTCAATTCGCGGTCACAATGATCACTCTCCACTGTGAATTTGGTCATGATTTAGATTTTTTTACCATTGAAAGTGCATATTCCCTAAGAATTTTTGTCCGTTACTCACATTTTTCAAAAATCACGGTTACGATTAATGAATTAGCGGATGCGAATTTAAGTAACTGCCAAACAATTAAGTGGTTTGACTGCTAACTGTTTCAAACTCTTCTTTACTCCAATTCTAGCCATTTCTAACTATTTTAACACCCTTCCAATGGCTATATAAACCTTCTAAACAATGATTTTTTTCACTTCATTCTACTCCAAATCAGTTATCTCTTTCCAAACTCTCAGAATTCTTTAAAGTCTCTCTACTTTCTCAATGGCTCCCAAGAAGATTTCTAGACCAAAAAAGGATAAGACAGTAGCCTAACCATCTGCACCTCCAGCCCTTCATCTTATGAAAGGAATCACAAAGGAAGAAAAGAAATGCTTAAAAGCAAACTCCTCAAAAATCATCCTCTCCAACAAAATCCCTTTTAATCAACGTAGAAATTCATGCATTCCTATTGAACTTGGGCTGGGATGAGTTCATCTTTCGGAATGAACCTGGTTACGAAGAAATCGTTAGGGAATTCATATGTACGGTTCAACTAAGTCGCAAACCAAAATCATGAGCAGGACAATACGGGTTAGTATTTTGCACTTGCGGGGATCCATACTTTATCACTTTTGAACAATTGTCAAACCTGTTCAACCTTCAAGTCAGAGAAAATATTCCGTTCATTATCTCCGCACTTGACGTAATCTATTCCGAGTTTTGGCAAAAAATTTCCATTGAGACTAAACACGACCCAAAAACATCCCTAGCCAAAATACATAAAAACCCTATCTCTTTGGATACTCCATCATATTATTACCTTTTTCGTCAATGCTAGAGGTGATGGTAACGAGAAAGTGTCTCAAAAGGATTTGTTTCTGCCATTGTTAAGAACAAACCCATCCAAATAGGTCGGTATCTTGTGGATCAATTGATTTACATGAGCACCAAGCCAAAAAGCTAATTTCTTCTTCCATCAGATATAACAACCATCTATCGCTTCGTACGGGCTCTTAATGATGACAACGAAAAGTTCTTCACTAAGAAACTCCTCCCTTCTTAGAATTTTCTTAACCTCACCTATTTAATAAATGCCAAAGCTATACACCTGGACACATATGCTTATACCCTGGGTGCTTTTGGGGCTAAGAGAATGGAAACTTCCTAAGCCTCTAAAAGGAAGAGGCTCATCATTAAAGAAGGAGCCCGACCAATCCCCCCTCCTCAATCAAAACCCAAATCAAAACTAACCCAAATCAAAACTATCTCTTGGCACCATTAATCGCAAATTGGAAATGATGATGAGAATGATGAAGAGGCAATTCCTTTTTCTCTTATATCTTTATAGTGACATGGTGGATTTGCAAGAAAAATTAGGTGTTCCTCCTTGTCATCTTTCAGATTTTGCTGAGTTTGAAGATATCCAAGAAGAAGAAGGAAATGAAGAAGTTGAGGAAGGAGATGAAGCAAAAGATAAAGACAATGAAGAAAGAGAAGAGATTTCAGGAGATGATGATGATTCTCCAATCTTTTAGAATAGAATTTCTTTATCTTTTCTTTTTGTTTTACTTATGTAAAGTTATTGATCCCACAACTTGTTTGCAAGTAAATAAAAATGTTTGTTTCTAAAATTCTTTGTCTTATGTGATTGATTGAATTTACTTTTGTGATTGTAATTCCTATTAAGTTTGCTCTTTATGAACACTTATCTATTTGTTATGCATTTGTTCTTTTCCCTTATGAACCACCTTTTTGATCTTGCCAAAGGGGGAAAGAAAGAATTAAGAAAGAATCTAAGGGGGAGACAAAATGATTTACAAGAAAATAACATAAGTTGAGGGGGAGCTTTATAGTCATACTTAGAAATTTCACTTTGATTGGTTGAATGTCATACTTAGAAAATTTCACTTTGATCTTTGTCTAGAAATTTTTAAGTATTCATTGAATCATTCACTATTCAACTTTATAACTTCAAAACTCATGTATTTATTTTCCTATTGGATCAATTTAAGTTGTCAAAATAAAAAAAGGGGATATTGTTAGATTAGGTTGATTTAACCTAAGTCATGAACCTCTTTTGATCTTAACAATGTAGATTGATCAATTCTAATGCTTTCATTAAGTGATGTTTTGCAGATTGTAAGTTAGATTTTTTCATTGGAAGTTAGACGGAGTTCAAATCTCCAACCTTGTAAAGTTCACTTTAATTCGTGGTGTGTAAAATCGCGACTGCGAATCAGTCACAAGGAAGGATGAAGCTAGGCCAGAGGAATTCGCGGATAACTTCACCACCGCGACACACCAAAAGTTGGCAAAGCCTTAGTCACAGAAGAATTCGCGGTGTGTGTCACACCTTAGTCGCGACCGCGACTTTCATAGTGATAAAGGAGGAAACCAAAGCTACAACCATAGCTTGCCAAGTGTCTCAAGTGTCCATTGAAGATAAAAAATAGCGAGTGCAAAAGTTTGTTCGTGACTGCAACTCAAGCAGTTGAACTTTTCTCTTCTAACAGAGGAATTTACGGTCTTAATCGCTCCTAAGACATTGATATCTCGCGACCGTGACTTTTGAGAGTGGTTAGAACACAATGACTATATTTTCTTAGTTAACCAACAAAAAGCTGACCCGTGGAGTAGCTGTTAGACACAAACGGTGTTTTTCGCTGAAATTTTAGACTCATCTATGGAAATTGGAAATTCGCGATTGTGAAAAGGTAGTAGCGATCACAACTTCAGCCTGATAAGCATTTAAAGCTGAATCTGCTTGGCACATCTTTGAGATTTTTTGATAGTTTTAGTCTAACGTCTCTTTAGTGAATATGAGCTATAAATACTCCACCAATAAATATAAATGTAAGAGAATTCATTAATTTGTAACCGCATTCTTGCTAATTTGCTACTCATTCTTTCAATTCTTATTTATGTTATAGTGAATATTTGGTGTGAGCAATAAACACCATTGTAAGAGGTTTTAGTGTGAGCCTTGAAAACACTTGTGAGAAGTTTTAGTGTGAGCCTTAAAAACACTTGTGAGAGGTTTATTGTGAGCCTTGAAAACACTTGTAAGAGATTTTTGTGTGAGCCTAAAAAAACAAGTTGTAAAAGTTTGGTGTGAGCTTGGAAACACCCATTGAGTTGAGTGAAAACCCAATTGTTGAGAATTAGGGAGTGGACGTAGGGTTAGTTAACACCTGAACCATTATAAGCACTTGTATCAATTTCGTTCTTCTCCTACTCATCTTCTTAAGCACATTAATCCTTCTTTTAATTTTTTAAATTGACTACCAATTCAACCCCCTTTCTTGGTGTCAAAGGTGAACTATTTATAACAATTTTCCTAATTGGTTCTAATTTACAATTTTCTTGAAGTAAGCCACATAACTTAGTAGATGTGACCCTATTCATCCAAAGTAAGTTGTAACAATCAATATCTTTACTATGCATAAACTTTTCAACAATTAATCTATGAGCATACCAATTAACTTCATACATTTTTTTCAATGAACTCGATCTATGTGTCTTTTCGAGAACATGACATAACATATCAAAAAATAAGATGACGGATCATGCAAAATTCAACCACCACTCAAAGTAATATTGAAAATATTTTCTTCTTGACTTTCTTGGTGAAAGAATTAAGCGAACCATAACTTGCGTTACCAAATATTATATAATTAAAATTTGATACTATAAAAATATATATTGGTGTTTATAATTAGAAAAATAGGTAAATCTCAAATAATTATTGGTTTGCTAAATTGACTTTCACCACTAAATAAACATGTATATTGAATGATAAAAACTTGCATATTTCATGGCAATTGAATACATGTGGATACTAGACCAAATTATATGTATCATCATATATAAATACTGGTACATTAGAAAGTACTGTAATAATTAAATAGCACTTTTTACTCCATTTACCCAATTATGAGATTCACTACATATGAAAACAACTACTCCAAAATCGCAAGCCCATGCATGCATAACATGATAACATTTGCATCCATCTGCAACAATATCCTTTAAAATTACAACAATTTATTCCAATTCACATAAACCTTCCATAGGGACATTACACTCGTAGCCAAATGATTATACACCTCATAGTGTTAGAGGTTAAAAAGGTTTTCCAAATTTTTGTTATAGATGTATCAGAAAAGAAATAATTTTGAAAAGGGTTTAGGGTAGAACAAGCTATGTTTATGAGCACATTATTGCAACAAGTGATATTGTAGTTGAAATAAGAAAAGAGAGGAGGAAAATGACATCATTTAATTACTTCTTCTCTATCTCATTTTAACAAGAATCTTAGTTTCAATGTCAATGACATCTAACTAATTTGTAGCTAGTTTATTAGTCTCATTTCTTGTAACTGCCAAGTCAGCAGAACTAATTCTCTTGTAGCTAGCTTTAGCATTCGTATACAAACTCTTTTACATTTCAATAATATAAGTAGCTCATTTTTCAAATTTATGTTGATTAGTTTTACTTTAAAATCTTAATATTGTATTAGAGTTCTTCTAAATAGTTCCTTAAGCTTTCTATCATTTTCTCAGTATCCAAACAGTCTTTTTCTTATGAAAAACACTATCAAACCAAACAAAGAAATTCCTTTAAGTCCATATTATCTTCACACAAATAATAATCCTTCTCTTGTATTGGCTTCACTAGTATTAAGTGAATTAAATTATCTTTCATGGGTTAGATCTATGAAAATGGCATTACTTTCTAAAACAAGCTTCAATTCATGGATGGCACTAATTCCTACAAAAATTGAAGCAACATATTCCTCATGGCAACGATGCAATACAATGGTAATTTCATGATTGATTCATTATGTCTCTTCTTCTATTACTCAAAGCTTGATATAGTTGGATCATGCATGTGATGTGTGGAATGACTTAAAAGACCATTTTGCTCAAGAAGGTTCATTAAGGATTTCAAATTTGTAGCAAGGGATTTACAGTCTTTAATAGTGTCAGTTCACTATCACATATTATTTCACTCAATTGAAAAATCTTGTTGGATAGTTTACTAATTTGAGGCCAATTCCCGAATGTATTTGTGATCCGATATGTAGTTATGGTGCTAGTGATACTTTTGAGAAGTATCTTCAAGTTGAATGCATCATAAAGTTTCTAAAAGGATTAAATGAAAACTTTACTATTATTAGGGCTCAAATCATGTTAATGTAGCCCTCCCCTCCATTAACTAGGTTTTCTCTCTAATTACTCAACATGAAAGGCCATTAGTGGGTTATGAAAATAGTAATGTCAATGAGACAATAGCTTTTGCTAATAGAGGACCTGATGCAATCAAACCCATTTGGCCAATTGGATTTGAATCTTGAAGGTTAGTGTTTAAAGTCCAAAATTGGTGCATGGACCATGTAGTGGGTGTGATTAGTGGATCTTCATCAAGCCCAAATAGAGCCTAATCAAGGCATGAAGGCCTATTATGGAATCCATTTGACTAGCCTAAAAATTTGAGAGAGCCAAAAATTATCTGTCTTTGGACAAGACATATCTTTTTAAGACATAGTGGATAATGTTATCTTAATTAAGATATAATGGAAGAGGTTGTCTAAATGGATAATGTCCTAATTAAAAAAAGGTCTGAGATGTCCTAAACCAATCTAAGGTGGTGCCAACACAAGTATGGATAAGGATGAGCCATGTCAAAGTCAAAGTCAAAGTTAAAGTCTAAGATACAACAAGATTTACTTTATTGGCATTGTCTAGCTAATCACATCTTACTTCTTTTTCATTTATTGACTTAGAGATTTCCATATATTATTAGGATCTTTTTTTAGTCTTTTAAACTTGTATACAACTTAATTAGCTTTTTGTAAGCCATTTAACTTCTTGTGGTCGAATACTTTAATGGCCAATTAGATGGCTTTATTTTTTTTATTATTTCATTAGGAAAGATTGTTTAAAATATTTTTAAGTGGTCCACTCCTTATGGCCGAATTGCACTTAAGATTTATTTTCTTTTATTCCTATTTAGTTTACTAAGATTTTATGGCTATAAATAGCCCACCTATTTGACCAAGCTTAGTAGAATTGATTATTATTATTATTTTTCTTGGCATATTATTGTGAGAGTTGTTCTTTTTTTGAGTTCTTAAAAGAACTTGGTAAAGTTGTTAGGTGAATTCTTAATAATTTTGTAAACTAGTTACTTATAGGCTTAAATTGGCTTTAGGTAATTTAGGTTTATGACTTATCAACCTTGTTGAACTAGGATAATCAATCCTAGGTTTAGAACCTCTTTTGATCTTGACAAAGTAGATTGATCATCACTAATATTTCAAATAAGTGTTGTTGTTGCAGAATTGAATCAATCTCTCAAGAAGAAATGAAGAAGTTGATGAATTCCAAAGTAACAT
>CATIWR010063225.1:0-35356 GCA_949677035.1 Omphalea diandra
AAAAAACTTGGCAGCTCACTCTTCTCCCTCTCTTCTTCTTCTTCTTCTTCTTCTTCTTCTTCTTCTTCTTCTTCTTCTTCTTCTTCTTCTTCCTCTTCCTTTCTTTCTTCTTCCTTTGCTCTCTCTTGTTTCTGCTGTACCCCTCACGTTTTTCCCTCAAATCAGACCCTAATGTTCTATATTTTATCTTAAATAAGTCAACAGATTGGGGCTGGTTTCCTATTGGTTGAAAGTTAAAAGTTTTGCTTTTAGTCCCTCTTCTTCACTCATTAAGCACATCCATCCATCCATCCATCTTCTAATTCCTAGATACTCCTTATACTTTTAATTAAGCTCTAAAACACCATTATTTATGATATTATAACATGCACACAACATAAAACAATTTGACATACAACTATACAAACACTACATATATGTTCCAATGTCCCCAAATGCAATGGTACTTCTAAATGATTATTTATCTAGTGCATATGCTCATGTGATAATGCTAATGAATGTGACTAAAGATTTAAAAACAACAAAATATGAATACTTATAAGGAAGGAATATAACCCAAGTATACCTATAAAAATCATCAACAATTGTAATTACATAATGTATGCCTCTTAACTTACTACTCTAATAGTGCCAAAAGGATCCATGTTTTGAAGTTGGAGAGTTATAAAAGATGTTACTTTATTTTTTGGCTTTAAATATAAATTTGACTTGTTTATCTCTTTGACATGTATCACATATTTTATGTTTAATGAAGTTTATCTTAGGAAGTCCCTCTACTAAGAGTTTCTTTCTTAGTTGATTGATCAACTCCATGCTATCATGTCCAAGTGTTCTATGGTCGTTAAACACTTTACATCTTTGTTAGCCAGTGAATTTAAATTAATAATATATATGTTATGTACTCCCATACGAATGAAAAGCAATTTGTTGTCATTTATTATTGACACATAATTTGCTTATGATTTAAACATAACCCTTAAATCTTTGACACATAGCTAACTTGCACTAAGAAAATTATGTTTGAGACCATCAACTAATTTAACCTTATCAAGAATGGGAGAATCTATATTCTTACCAATTTTACGCATGTGGATGCATAATTTCATATATTTCATAGATTAATTCTCTTAAATAATTAGTTTGAAGATTGAATTTAACCTATAAAAAAATTAGGGAGTAAATTTGTGTTTTGTAGGGTTAAAAAGGAGAAAAATAGCCAAATAACAAGAAAAGGGAATCTAAGTTTCAGTTTTGAGCACTAAATATTTTAGGCATAACTCCCTCTATAGACAACCAAATGAGGTGATTCAAAAGGCATTGGAAAACTAACGCACAGGGATGGAACTTTAATGTTTTATGCTTAAGCTAATTCGACCATCATGAGGATGTAAAACGGATTGCAAGAAAGCATGGTTATGTTGCTTCCAGACACGGCCACACTCTATATAGACATGACCGTGCTTCTTTCATACATTATCATATACATGGTCGTGCGCCATAAAAATATAAAAATAAGACCATGACATAGCTAGAAGATATCTCCATGCTTGAGGAATTGCAAAAAGACATGACTGCACACATGGTCATGCATAGGAAAAAGTCAAAAATGGGATTTTTAAATCTTCTCCAATTTCTTCCTTTTTTAACTTCCTATGCTTCCAACGTAGTCACAACATCAAGAGAACTCTTTAAGGAGGAAAAACTTCATCAATAAAAAAAGGAATAAGGTTGGAATAATTATCAAATAACCATTGAAAAAGCCATGAAATGAATTAAGCAAGGGTTTAGGAGCAAAAAGGGGGAATAGGGCAATCATCTAATAGCTCAAAGAATTAAAGTCCATGGCTTCCAATATTATTAGTTTGATTGTTTCCTATTCTCTTTCTTCTATTTAGGAGCTAATTTTCTTTAAGTTAGGATTGTAGATGGAACTTGTTTAACTCTTATGATTTTTTAATTTAAGTTCTTTTGATTTTATTCATTATCGTGTTTGTAATCACCATGTGCTTATTTTTGTTAATTAAAAGTCCATTAATTGTATTGAGTTTTGTGAACTGACTATCGAGAGATGTTTGTCATGAAATAAACCTTTAATGATTTCCTTAATCAAATATTACTATCATGAAGATCTTTCGATTTTAACAATAACATTATGTTTAACTATTGTGTGAAGAGACTTTTAGTTTAACATGTTATATTAATTGATGCTTGAGAGAGATTAATTGATCACCTAAGTGATTTGAAAGTAACATTAGATGAATGAACCAATTAAATGAAAGATTAAAGACCATAAGTTGTTAGCAAGTGAAGTTAAACCCCTTGCTAACTTCTTTTATTGATTGTTTTCTTTGCAAGTACTTCGTTTATAGTTTGCATAGTTATAATTCTAGTTTAAGCTTTCTTTCAATTAATAATTATAAATAATACAAGGAATATAAAGTTTAGTACTTATTGCATGATCCTCGTAGGAATGATATTCATACTCGTGTACACTTTTACTTGATGACCTGTGCACTTACAGTTCAAAGGGTTATTTATATAGCACTAACTCGTCATTAAGTTTTTGGCGCTATTACCAAGGATCGACAACATTAATAATAAGCAATTATTTTTGTATTAATCTAGAATTTTATTTTTGTTTTTTATAAGTTTTGTTTTTTTATTTCTTGTATAAAATTTAAACTTCATGACATGGATGCACTCAAGGAATTACAAGCTTAAGTATCAATCCTCACTAAGCAAATAAATTCTATGACTTATAATGCAATTTACTCTTCTTTCTTATAAGTAGTATGTAAATTGTATAGGGAGATAGCCATAGAAGTATAGCTTGCCACATTGGGAATCTTTTTGGACAAGATCAAGTAAGTTTTATGGGAATTTTCATACCCAACCTAACAATCCTTACTATAACACCTATAATTTTGGTTGGCAAAACCACCTCATTTTTTCTTAATCTAATAACAATTATCTGAATCCCAATCTTTAAGCTTCCCCTATTTTTCTTCAATCACTAATCCACTAACCCCTAAAGGAAAAGTCTAACCTAAAAAGTATTTTGAAGGAATTCATCATCAAAATTGATGTTACGTTAGATCAACAAGATGAGATGATAAGGATATTAGATGCAAAGATTGATTTATTTACATGGGACCATTCCTCCTCCATCTAAAACTTTTAGAATCAAGTAGGAAAAATAGCTAATGCCTTCAACATTTGATCTTTTGATATCTTACCTAACACCTCCAAACCCAATCCTAGGGAGAAAATGAAAGCAATTACATTAAGAAGCAGTGAAGAGATCAATCCAAAGGTGAAAAAAGAGGAAGGAACAAATAATGTAGAAGGCAAAAATAAAAACCTAATCAAGCAAGACAATCCAAAGGAGAAAGTTATTTCTTATGTGCCTTCTAAGCCTTATGTTTCTCCTATACCTTTTCCTTTAAGATTAAAGAAACATAAGGAGAGTAAAAGCTTATTGAGGAAGGAAAATTGCAGGGAAAGCCACTCGTGAAGGAGGAAAGATGCTTGAGCATTGATAAAAAGGAAAGGCATGAGCATGAAGTTTGTAACCAAAAAGGTTGGAAATTTGAACTTGAACAATCTAAACTAGTAAGAGGTAAAAAGGATATTTATTATCAAGGAATGCAAGTTAGGTAATCCTTTGCCTTCTGAAATTCATGATACTAGCCCATTTTCATTTTTCATTATTGATGAATTGAACTATAGTGAGGTAACAAAGACACCTTCTTATCTTTTACATTCTTATCAATTAGTGCTCGACCCAATGCCTTATCTTTATGATCATAAATATTTTTGAGAACAAAATACCTCATATATTCTAATCCTTAATGATATAAACCAAGAACAGGAAAAAAGGTTGAAAAAAAGAAAGAGGTATTTAGAATGGGTCATGATTAATTTAAGGGATTTGAGCCCAATGGATTACATGCATCTAATATTAATGAAGGATAATGGCAAATGCAAGGTAAAGCTTAAGTGACCACTTTTAAGGGTAATGATAATGACCTTAAATTAGTATGTTTTACTTTATGTTTTGTGTTCCTAACTTTTGTTTATATGTTTACCTTACAATTTTTGTCTCTCCATGCCTCCATTAAGGTAATCCTTATTTACCCCTCTTCTCTCTTTTACATTCATTACATCATTGGGGATAGTGATAAATTTAAGTTTGAGGGAATTAATTGTGCTAAATATGTGCTTTGAATACTGCAATTTTATAATTTAGATGATTAAAGAATAATTTTAAGGTTTGAAGGTGAATAATCAATGAGGAATATAATGACTTATTTAAATCAACTAAGTTTAATTTGCTTATAATAATAACTTAGCCTTGGTTAATATGTTTGATTTATAGTTAATTAGTACAATAAAATAATTTGAGCACACTAGGTGAGATATGGATTTTAAAATTGAAATTGATAATTATGCATGATTTAGGTGAGTGGACACTTCTACACATGCTAGACCATTTTTTTAGATCAAATCATAGACTTAGCAGTCCTAGTAAAATGATGAGGCATTCTTTGCTAGAACTTATATAACAAGCATAATTAAAAAAATAAACATTTTTCTACATAGAAATCCACAAAGAATCCATTCAATTTGATTAAATACAAAAAAAAAGGGATGTGAAAAGCTTACCAATTCGAACATGAGAGATGAGATTGATGGAAGGTAGAGAGGGATTTACACTGGTAACACCCAACCTCGAGCTTGGAGAGTAGCTCGTCAGATTTATACCCTAACAAATTGATGAACATCCTCTGCAAGTATCCACACGAACAATCTCTCTCCAAATTGGAAATATGCTAGCACTAGGGTTTGTCTCTCTCCCTCTGAACATTTTTTAAAAAAATGTGAATGTTTTGTATGTTTTAGAAAACCCTAAAACATGAATATAAATCTTAACCATTAAGATATTTATGCTAACTTTGTATCTTAGAAAAACATATACATAAGCTAATATCCTATATCATTTTTAACCTTTAAAATAAAATAGATATCTAAATAATTTTGATAATATCTCTAATTATCTTTATTACAAATAGAAATAGCAGTTAAACCCAATTTTGCTTTGGGCCTATTCTATGTATGCGACCTTATAGGTTCACATAATATTGGTAGTGGCCAAAAAACCTATTTTGGCTCACAAGTCATAAGTGGTTTCTAGCTATACATTATGACTACCTAAATTTTATAAAGGTCAATGATCTGACCTAACCTTTTTACAAATAGTATTATAATCGTTTTGTCACATTATATCTTAATTGAATATAAGGCATGGATCATGTCATCCTTATATAGTTCAATTCTTTCTTGATCTTCAAGTGGACTTATTCACAAATATATATTTCTCATAAATATATAAAAGACAAATTTCATATCAATCACTCATTTCCCCTTATATGATTTACTTCATGTCCAATGTCAATCAATATAATTATCCTATTAAAGATAATGTTGGACTATATTAAAACATAAAGTTCATCATATTGGAATCCATGGTGATTTTCAAGTAAGAGGATTAAGTTAATACTATTGTACGAGAATCACTTATGACTGCTTATAGTCCAATACAATGTTTCTTAAACAAAAACTTATGTGTTTGGCTTAATAGCACATATTCATGACTAGTAAAACATAATTATCAATCAAATAGATAATAGTCTTTATTCATTACTATCTCAATAATAACGACTGACTAGGGACAATTTATAATATAATTCTTTGCACCTTAAGGTTTTACTGTCAAGTAACTATTTAAAAAGATTTACAATTTAGTCATCAATAAAATATAAACAAATATTATTAAAATTATAACTATGACATTATTAAGAAAATATCCACTACACGAATTGACTTAGGCACCTAACTAATATTCATTGTCCCATCATTTAACCCCGTCCAAACCTTTAATATGCATCGACCTTGTACCCCTTTGAGCCTTAGTATTTACTCACCTGTGAGTATAATTAGCCTTTTTTTTCTTCAATCCATATCTTTCATTATAACTATATAACCTAAATGATCTTTTACCTCCCCTATCAAGGGAATAGAGTTAGGATATGGTTATATGATGATGTGTTTTCTGTTGATTCATTCATATGCATATGTGCACATTTGAAGAATTGATAAAAAGGGCACATTTATTTTTATATTGTGCACCATAAAGATCAATTCATGTTTGAGGGTGGCACATTGATATTTTGAAAATTTGCTCTTATATATGCGTCATTTAAAAAAAAAAGAGAAAAAGAAAATAAAAGTGAAAATGAATGAAAAAACATGTAATGAGAAAAAAAAAATAGTAAGAGAAAGCAAGATGGGATCAAACCACCAAGGGAAAGCAAAAAGGTTAGCATAGGTGCCTTATAAAGAATGAGTATGGGCAATGCACATGAAGTGTTTCATCATATTTCACATCATTAGTATAACTATTATCTTAGCAAAAATTATCATGTTTCTAAACTTGACCACTTCTTGTTAGCCTTATCCCTAACCTCTCAATACAAGCTTAAAAGACCTTATGTTCCTTAGGTTACTAAGATATACATTAATGAAGAAAGGTGAGATAGTCTTGCCTATAGTGATGTGTGACTTCTAAGATGTCAAAGTTGAATCTTGCTTAGGTCATGTATGATTAGAAGTTTAAATTTTGAATAAATAAGTTGTTAAGACACATACACACACATACTCTATTGTATTAATTGATTATAAATAAAACATGTTAGTTAGGAACTTGTTATTGTTGTAAGTCTATTTGCTTAATTGATGACATTGTTAGTTATCACTGAGATAAACTTCTCCTTAAGACCTTGGAACATGTTTTTGATTATTTGGATTATTGGATTTTACTAGGATTAGTTCTTACTTGAGGACAAATAATAGTTTAAGTTTGGGAGAATTTGTTTAGCTCATAATTTAATATATTTTATAAATTAATTCCATTAAATAATTAGAGTTCATGATTGAATTTAACCTACAAAAGGATTAAAGGAAGCACATTTGTGTTTTGTACTGTTAAAAAAGAGAAAGTGGCCAAAGAGCAAGAAAGGGCAACCTAAGTTTTAATTTTGAGCACTGCTTGGTATTTTGGGCATCACACCCTCTACAAACATCCAAATGAGGTGATTCAAAAGGCATTGCAAAGATAAAATATAGGGCTATCTTTTATGCTTGAGATAATTTAGCCATCTTAAGGGGTCAAAATGAGTCACAATAAAGCATGATTATGTTCCTTTAAGACACGACCATGCTCCATTTAGACACAACCACACTCTTTATATACATAACCATTCTCCTTCCAAGCATGGTTGTGTGCATGGCTATATACCATTAAAATAGAACATTAAGACCATGATATAACTAGAAGACATGGCCATGCTTGAGGAATCACAAAAAGGCACGACTATATGCATGGTTATGCATCGAAAAAAGTTGAAAATAGGATTTTCTAATCTTCTCGAATTTCTTCCTTTTCCAATTTCCCAAGCTTCCAAATTAGTAAATGGCTTGAGATCACTATTTAAGGAGGCAAGACCCCATCAATAACCGAAGGAATAATATAACCACCCAAAAAGCTAAAAAATCAATCAAACAAGTGTTTAGGAGCGAAAAAAGGAAGAGAGCAATCATCTAAGAGCTTAAAGAATTAAAGTCTCTGGCTTCCAATATTATTAGTTTGATTATTTCTTATTCTCTTTCTTCCATTATAACCTAATTATCTTTAAGTTAAGATTATAGATGGACCTTTTCAACTCTTATAACTTTTAAATTTAAGTTCTTTTGATTTTATTCATTATTGTGTTTGTAATCATTGTATGCTTACTTTTATTGATTAAAGGGCCCTTAAGCATATTGAGTTTTATGAACCAACTATGAGTGATACTTTTTTAATGATTCCCTTAATCTATTATGTGTTAAGAGACCTTAATAGTTTATTACCATCATGAGGATCTTGCATTATTTTGACAATAAAATGATGTTTAACTATTGTATTAAGAGACCTTTAGTTTAACATATTCTTATATATTATTTAATGCTTGAAAAAGATTAATTAATCAGCTAGGTGATTTAATAGTAATACTAAATGAATAAACTAAATGAATGGAAGATTAGAAACCATAAGTTGTTAACAAATGAATTTGAACCCAAGGTAACTTCTTCTATTGATTATTTTCTTTGCAATTACTTTGTGTAAGTATTAGATTTTGACATATGGGTGCAAAGCCTAACGATGAAAATCACTGAATTCAAAGAAAAAGATAAAAGGCCTTCGGATTTTAGAGAAACCTAAGACTAAGCCCAAGAGGTTGATGGGTTATACAACCCATTAAGTAGGGTTATATAGCCCATAAATCAAGGTCGTACAACCATGCCCAAGCAACCCACCTTAAAACCCTAGCCTTGAAAATCTTCTGGAATTGGTCCCCCTTTCAACCCTTAAGCTGTATAGCCTTGATAGAGGGTTGTACAACCCATCCCTAGCTGTACAACCTATGTACAAACCTTAATTCCAAGAGATTCATCTCCCTCTTTATGATTGGACATGTCCATGGTGCAACCATAACCATTTTTGGCCTTGTACACCTATCCATTATCAATAAATATTCCCTCATTTGAAGAAGAGAGAGGCTTGGGCAACCTATTAGACTAGGGTGGTTAACCCTAATTCTTAGACCTTTTTTTTATCTTGACAAAGGAGATTGAGCATGTCTAAAGTTTCAATTGAATGTTGTTTTACAAAATTAAGTTAGATTTTCCATTGGAAGTTAGAAGGATTGTATAATCTTTAAGAAGGTAAAGTTCATGCAAATTTGGGGTTAGTGGTATGTAATTCACAACTGCGACCTAGTTCAAAGAAAGGGTGAAACTCCACTAGAGGGATTCGCAGGCATCATCCTTGTCGCGACACATCAAAGATGGGAGTGCCAAAGTCACAGACGAATTCGTGGTCTATGTCATGCCTCAGTCGCGATCGCGACTTTTAAAGTGATTAAAGAGGGAAGCCAGTCCAAAATCATAGCATGCCAAACGTCCCAGGTATCCATTGGAGAACAAAATTCATGAGGGTGACATTTTGGGTAGCAACCATGATTCAAAAAGAAGAAGATTGTCTTGAGAGAGGTTATTGTGTGAGCCTGTGAAAACACTTGAGAGAGGTTTTAGTGTAATCATTAGAAAACACTTATAAGAAAGGTTATTATGTGAGCCTTGAAAACACAAAGTGTAAAAGTTAGGTGTGAGCTTAGAAACACCATTCTGAGTTAGTGGAACACCCAATTGGGGAGTGGACGTAGGGTTGATTATACCTGGACCACTATAAATCATGTGCCTCATTTTCTACTCTTCTTTATCCCTTACTTTTAATTTATTTTATATACACCAATTCAAACCCCCTTCTTGGTGCCTAGGGCCAACAAGTGGTATCAAAGCCAAGTCTCACATTCTAGCATTAATTAGGTGAGCAAAGTTCATGGCACAAGAGGGAATCCACTCACACCTCAAGCCCCACTTTGATGGATTCAACTATACTCATTGGAAGTATAACATGGAAATTTACCTTGATACAGATGTGATGAACCTTTCGGAAGTGGTTGTCAAAGAATGGAAGCCACCGACTAAAGTAGTGGATGGAATTGAAGAACTCATTCTAAGGGAAGAATGGGTTGAAACTCACAGGAGATCAAATGGCAAAAACAAGAGGCTAATGGCCATTCTTCTAACCTCTCTCTCTCTAGAGAAGGGATTGGAAGAGTGCAACATTGCCAAATAGCACATGCCATTTGGAAGACTATTGAAAACTACCATGAAGGCACAATACTGGTTAAATCAAGTCGTTTGGAGTTGTAGGTAACAGAATGGGAGCTTTTTATGATGAAGCACCATAAAAGCATCACTAAAATGAGGAATAGACTCCTATCCATCATCACCAACATGAAGAAATTCAGAAGAACTCTCACCAACTATGAGGTAAACATAAAAATTCTTAAAACTCTACCTTTTGAAAAGTTTGGTGCAAGAGTGTGCAACATCCAAGAGTCCAATCTGGAAATTGGGAAAGTTCTAACAAAGATATGAAAACTATTAACTCATGAGTTAGCCTTACAAAAGGATGAACAAATGAAGAAACTAAGGGGTCAAAGAGATAAACCAAAAAAGGAAAGAAGAACCTTAGCACTCAAATCCTTAATAAAGGAGAAGGAGTTAGAAACTACCTTTAGTGATGAAAAAAGTGACAAAGGAGAAGAGGAGCTAGTAATGCTCTCAAAAAGGACAAAGGAGTTTATTAGAATAAGAAAAGAAATAAGAAGCTTCAAAAAGACAGCTCCTAATCTAAGAGAGAGATCCAATGAAGTCAGTTGCTGTGAATATGGCAAGTAAGGCCACATCAAGTACGATTGTCCCAAAATAAAGAAGAAGAATAAATGGGACAATAAGAAGAAGAAGAGTTTTTCAGCCACTTGGGATGACAACTCAAGTGAAGATGAAGAAGAAGGAAAAGTTGCTAACATTTGTTTCATGGCATAAAAAGATTCTACAAATGAAGTAAGTACTTCTTCCCATTCTCATTATGATTTTGATGAATTTGATGAGATAGATGAAGAGCTTATAGAGGCTCTAACTATGAGATGTGGCAAGTACAAGTCATAAATGAAGTCTTACAAATGAAAATGTCAAAAATTAGAGGATGATTATAAATCCATCAACGACATTGTAAGCGAATTGAAAGCACCAAATGATGAGCTCAAAAAATATGTGAAAAATCTTTCTACATCATCTTCCTCATTGACTTCATTAAAAAAGGAGAATGACTATCTAAAGGGAGAAATCATTGAGCTTCGAAGCTTAATCTCTAAGTTCCACAAAGGAAAGGAAGCCTTGGACACATTGATTGTGTCACAAAGACCACCATTAATTAGACATGGTTTAGGCTTTAATGGTGCCTCCTCGTCATCTCAAACTCCATTTGTTAGATCATCAGAACCTCAAACCTTAAGTGTTGAGGTAATTAGGAAGAAAAGTGCTCCTATCACTAAGCCTTCTAAGCATAAGAGCAAAGGGAAGACTCCCCCAAGCTTAATAGCCAAGACTTAAAGAGCTAACCATGCCTACATGTACAATAAACAACATGCTCACTCTCATACAAAATTCTCTACTACTTCTCATCGCACATGCACATGCAGACACTCACATAACTAAGGTATGAGAAGGCCTCCTACTCATATTAAATTTATGCCTAGGAGAAAACTCCCAAGTATAAACTCTAATGCCATTATTGAATGAAATTTGGGCATATTAACATTCATCATTTTATTAGGAAGGCTCACTTTAAATTAGAGGACCCTTCAACTCTTAACCTCCTAGGACATAAGTATTGTTGGGTACCTAAGAAAAGGTGACTCGCTCTTTTTGTGTAGGGGAGTGTGGCAGCCACCAAATCAAGCAATTGGCATGTTGATAGTTGATGTTCTAAGCATATAACTAGAAATAGAAAGCTATTCACGACATTAAAGGAAAAAGAAGGTGAAGATGTCATATTTGGTAACAATGTCAAGGGTAAGGTAATTGGCATTAGAACAATTGGAAAAGATGGCTATTCATAACAATGTTTTATTAGTTAGTGGCTTACAACATAATTTGTTGAGTGTAAGTCAATTGTGTGATAAAAGTAATAAAGTCACCTTTGATCTTAGAGAATGTCGAGTCACCACTTTAGTGGATAATGAGGTTATTGTTAAGGGTGAAAGGAAAGGCAATACCTACTCAATTGGCTTAGACAATTTGGCTAACCAATCTTTTAAGTGTCTTATGTCTTTAAGCAATGAAGCTTGGTTATGGCATAGAAGGCTTGGACATGCAAGCATGGATCTTCTTTAAAGCCTATCTAAAGGAAATTTGATGGAAGGCCTTCCCAATCTGAATTTCACTAAAGACAAGACCTGTGGTCCTTGCCAGATGGGGAAGCAACATTAAGCCTCCCACAGAGCAAAAAATGTTGTAAGTTCTTTTAGACCTCTTCAACTAGTTCATATGGATTTGATAGAATCTACTAGGAGTGCCAGCTTAGGTGGAAAGCATTTTGCACTAGTCTTAGTTCATGACTACTCTAGGTTTACTTGGGTATCCTTTTTAGCTCATAAAAGTGATACTTTTGAATCTTTTAAGAGTTTTGCAAAAATAGTTCAAAATGGAAAAGTTTACTTCATTTCTTCTATTAGAAGTGACCATGGAAAGGAATTCAAAATGAGTCATTTGAAACTTATTGTTTGGAGAATATAGTTTTTCATAATTTTTCAACTCCTAGAACACCACAACAAAATGGTGTTGAGAGAAAAAATAGAACACTAGTAGAAATGGCTAAGACCATGCTCAATGAGTATTCTTTATCGAATTACTTTTAGGCCAAAGACATTAGTACTTCGTGTTACATTGCAAATAGAGTTTCTAAAAGACCTATTCTCAATAAAACTTATGAGTTGTGGAATGGTAGAAAACCAAAGATATCATACCTAAGACTATTTGGATGTAAGTGCTATATTTTAAATACTAAGGATAATCTTGGAAAATTTTAGTCCAAAACTAATGAAGGAATATTCTTAGGCCACTATACCTCTAGCGAGGCATATTGAGTCTTTAACAAAAGTTCTATGGTAGTTGAAGAATCTATGAATGTTGTCTTTTATGAATCTAGTAAACTTGATATTGGAAAAGGTGTTTTTATTAATGATCTTATAAGTGATTTTGAAAATTTAGAATTGGAAGACATCACAAGAATAGAGGATAAAAGCAAGGAAGGAGGTGAATCATCAAAGGAAGATGAGAAGCCACAACATCAAAAAAGAGATTAGCCAAAACATCAACAAAAAGATGAGCCAAGATAAGATCTACCCAAAGATTGGAGATTTTCCAAACATTACCCCAAGCACTTAATCATTGGTGATACCTTTAAGGGTGTAAGTACTATATCACAACTTCATCCTTTAGATAATAATCTTGCCATTGTTTCTCAACTTGAGCCAAAATCAATTGATGAGGCTCTTAATGATGAGAGTTGGGTACTTGCTATGCAAGAGGATCTTAACCAATTTGAAAGAAATAAGGTATGAAAACTTATCCCTAGGCTTAAAGTACACTATATTGTAGGATGTAAATGGGTGTTTAGAAACAAGTTAGATAAGCAAGGTATTATCATAAGAAATAATGCTAGATTGATTACTAAGGGTTACAACCAAGAGGAAAGCATTGATTATGATGAGACTTTTGCCCTCATTGCAAGATTATAGGCCATTAGTATACTCTTAGCTTTTGCATGCCACATGAATTTTAAGATTTTTCAAATGAATGCTAAAAGTGCATTTTTCAATGGAATCATTGAGGATGAAGTTTATATTGAACAACCTCCTAGTTTTGAGTCACATTTTTTTCCAAACCATGTTTTTAAATTGAACAAAGCCTTATATGGATTGAAACAAGCCCTAAGAGCTTGGTATGAAAGGCTTAGTTCATTTCTCCTGAAAAATGATTTTAAAAAAGGAAAGGTTGAAACCATACTATTTGTTAAAAAGTATAAGTATGATATACTAATTGTACAAATCTATATTGATGATATCATTTTTTGTGCTACTAATGAGTCTTTTTGTGAGGATTTTTCTAAGTGCATGGCTAGGGAACTTGAGGGTCATATTTAAGTGATTTCATAACTCCTTTGCATATAATGTTTCATATTCCTTTATTTTGATTTAGTGTGATGTTAAAGATCTATTTTGACCCTCATTTGATAGTGACCAAATGAGGAACTTAAGGTTTCAATGACCTTAAGAGTGTTTTTTACCCTTTTATTTGTGTTTATAACACGTGATTGGTGTTTTAGCCCTTCAATCTCCTTCATTCTTGTGTTGTATGCTAACCCTACATGGTTAATGGTATATATAGTTGTCATACTCTTTTAGAGCTACGTAGGATAAGGATTCATAAATCTTATGTTTCCTCTTGTGATGGGTTTCTCCTTAGGCCATTAAATTTCCATCTAGTGCTTTGCATTGCATGTTCATCTTTTTTTGTTCATTATTCATGAATTTTGATTGCCAATTAAGTGTTCTGATTTGTGATGATAAAATATGTTACTATAGACATTAAATACATGCTTAGGTACCTTCACCTTAGAGGTGTGGTGTGACAATTGTTAGGGGCTTTATTTGTTTCTCCTTTAGTTTCTTTTAGTTGCTTTTTATCATTTGATTACTAACTTCTTCTCTTCCATTGGATGTAGTTATCCTTACTAGTGCTAGACCATAAATGTGGTCTTGATCATCATCTTATTTGCTTATGGATGATTTTAGTATGGATGAATGCATGATAACACCTATGCCATGCATGATACATGTCCCTACTTCCTTTTGAATTAGTCATGGTGTAGATGAATGCATGATAACCACTGTTGCCATGATGCGTGACCCCACTTCCTTTTGGATTAATGTGATGATTCAATTGGCTTAATTGTGTTTAGATGTATGTTTTAGGATGTTAATCGGACTAATCAATAACTTTATTAAAATATTAAGAGCAAACCAAATATGCTTGAAGGTCGAATCCTGATATCCGATAGGTTTGAGGGGTGCCTAACCTCTCCCCCAATCCATAACCAATTTTCAAATTCGATCTCTAATAGGTGAAGATGAAATAGGCCTTCTGATTGACTTAAATTAGGTTCAGATTTTGCCTTCCCCTAATTCTTGTCCAACCAAAGTCGAGTGGTGACTCCACATTCTGTAGGGATGGTACCAATGTATTATTGAACTTTTGGTCCCCAAATTACCACCATTTTGGACCTAGTGCTTTGAAATTTTGCAAAGCCTAAATGCATCGCTCGATAATCCAAATCATGTGCCATGACTAAGAGTTATTACCAAAGTATGACCCTCATCCTCTCGATCCCTCGATGATCGATAAAAGGTATGAGCGCAAGCAAGATTCCACTCATTCGAGCACAACCACAAATTTCAAAGCACTCACAGTGACGACTCCTCTAAGGACTTAAAATTGACTTTATATCTAACCATTAGTTCACTTTTAATATTTTAAACTTGTTAATAAGTTAGTCCATTACATTCATGTAGCCTCCACACTTCTTTATGTGCACTAGGTACCTTTAGATAAATTGATGGTCTCCAAGCTTGAGACCTAAACTCCATTTGGGTTTGAGAGATTTTGAGAAAGATTCATTACTCATGAGCCTAGTACCTTTGGGTATATCAAATGGGGGATCACGATAATCGCCCTCAACCTTATAGGAGCCATCAACTACAACAACCCTTCCAACAATTAGGTGCATGTAGGAGCCAATGGAAACTTAGAATAGGGCACCACTATTGTTTGTATTTCATCTTTAAAAAAAAGTTAAAGTTCTCAAAGAACATGGTTAAGTATCCCTAATGTAAGTATAAATGTTACCTCGCCCCTTTTATGTAATTATCCTCCACATGTAAACACTTATGTATTTTCGCTCCCCTACTATGTAAATAATTTTCATGTACATGCCTCTCTCCTTAAAGGGATTTTGTTCCTCGCTTATGCATATTTTTTCTAGTAATGTAAATGATTCTTTCCTTTTAATGCTTTTATGTATATGTTTTGTCAGGGATTTAACTCTTCATGGTCCAAGGCTACCCTATGCAATATTTGCCCCATTATGGTATAAGAATGAGACCTTACCTAAGAAAGAGCCACTAGACCTCGTGTGTAAAAAGAATAAAGTTGGAAGAATCTTATGCAAAGTGACTTATGCATATCATGCATACATGCATCAATTATCTATTCATGCTTCACACTGGTAACCCTTGTGTTGTAGCCATCGTACCTCCTTTTAAACCTTTTTGGAAAAGGAGGAGTAAACAACTTACTAGAATAAGTAAAACTATGAATTTAAGCAAGAAAGTCAACCCGATCATGAAGCCAGCCGTACCAATACATATCTCAAGTAGAATAATGGCCAACTATAACCACAAGATGGAAGAGAAGATAGTCGAGGAAGTAAACTATAGTGTAAATGAGATTCTTAAAAAGTGGGAGACCTCTTCTAATAGGGCTGACAAAGGGAAAACAATAATAAAGGTGCCTCAACTTGTGGTGATTAATGATGATTTATTCGAGATGAAGGAGTATCATGAAAGCATTCTTGACAAAGAAGTGGGAAGTACATCTGTCACTTTGGACAAACCCATTAAGAGGGAGAAAAAAAGCATATATTTTGATGATTTTCCAAGCAATTGGAGATAATACTGATGCCTTAATGCTAATGGATTTGAAAGGAGAACAAACATTGAGGAATTGTTAGCATCCAAACTTGAGAAGCTTCTTGCTAATTCCCATATGCTAGAGTTTTCCAAATGTGCATGGATTTAGAATGCTAAGAACCATGACCATTCATGTATACTAGTCATGAAGGCATCTGAGGTTCTGACGAATACCATGTTAAAACTTTTTGAGTTGTCATTAAAAGGGTTCATATAGACATTGTACTTCAATTAATCGACATCTATTAATGAAGACTGGAAAGAGTTGAAAGAAGCTTTTAAGAGGCACGATGCATGTAATTCATATCTAAAGGTCACACTTGAAGACTTAAACTCTTTAAAGCAAAAGACTGGTGAAAGCTTTAATGACTACATCAAGAGATGGAAGAAGATAGCTTCAGAGGTGACCCTATAGCCTATGGAGAGAGAGCAAGTAAGGATGATTGTTAAAGGGACTTTACCTAGTATTGATGCTAAAATTTAAGGAATATTGATTATAAACATTAAAGACCTTTAAGAATAAGGCTTGCAAGCTAAAGAGTTGGAATATGAGTTGAGAAGATAGTATGCAGGGAAGGAGAAGTGCCTCGACTCAGCCTTAGACGGAGTGAAATAAGACAGTTAATGAAAATACATTCAGAGCACCAAGATAGTTCAATGTTTTGGGTATGCCACTATCTAAGACATTTGAGAGGTTACACAAGAAAGGAGTTTTGAAGCTTTTAGCACCAAGACCACCTCCTAATATGCTACCTATGGGATATGACGCTAATACTTATTCATTTTTTAGTAAGGAGCATGTAATAGCACTTATGATTTTTACAAGATAAGACACAAGATTTAGGATCTCATCAATAAAATGATGATTGTCTTACCAAATTTTAGGAGGCTTAGCATTTAAGGACCCTTTCCCAAACTATCATAATGTTCCTCCCCTAAATCAAGGGACCTTCATGCAAGATTATGGGATTCCTGTGGAAGTTGTTATTGCCACTATTGAGCTGGTTATGTAACATCTCTATCTATATTAATTAGAATTCTCACATGAACATATTCATTGCATAAATGATTTGCAATCCCACATGAACATATGCATTAGATAAATGATCATTTATACATGTGAATTAGATAAGCACGATGATGACACTTGCACCATTGCATTTTTTGGACATTTGAACATATATGCAATGTTTGTATAGTTGCATGGCAAATTATCTTATGTTGTGTGCATGTTAGCATCATAAATAATGGTGTTTTAGAGCTTATTTAAAATTATAAGGAGAATATGGGATTAGGAGATGGATGGAGGTGATAAAGGAGTGAAGAAGAGGAACTAAAAGTGGAAAGTAAACTTCCAGCAAATCGAAATGGAACAACATGATTTTGTCTTATTACAATAGGTTTATAAGTGGAACTTTTCACCCTTTAGGATCAAAATAGAGAGATTAAACATGAGGGACAACAAAAGAAAAAGAGAGTTAAGGTTGAATGAAAGGAAGAAGGAGGAAGAAGAAGAAGAAGAATAAGGAGAGGGAGAAGAGTGAGCTGCCTATGAAGGAATCCTAAGGTTTTCTAGTTCTGAAAAAATAAGTTAATTTATCTTCTTCCCACATGAAATTAACCCCTCATGACATGTTAATCATACACGGTTTGTAAGAATTATAGAGTATTTGAGGTAGAGCTCATATATGGAATTTGAAATTCAAGAGAAATAATAGCTAATTGTATTGGTTTTGTTGTTAGAGTTGAATTTCGTACCCATGATTTCATAACACTATAAGAGGAATTAGGGAAAATTTTAAATATGAAAGTTTTAGCTTCATACCCCAATTAAATTCATATGAAACATTTTTGCTTGATTTTGTGTGTGTGAGGAGATATGGCTCCTTCATTAGGGCTAATTCATAACCAACCAAAATCACCTCAGTCTTTCTATTTTCATATATTTTGATGACTTTACGTGCTAATTTAGACAAAGTGTAAACCATGAAATTTGTATGGTTCCCTTTTAAACACCTATAAAGCAGTTTTGATTGATTTGTTGTGTGGAAAGAGATATGACTCATGGATTGTGATCGACCTTGTACCTGGATGAAACCTCATCAGTCTTATACTTATGTTTTCTTAGAATTTGATGGCCATAGATTGAATTTAGTGAGTTGTTAAACTTTAAAGATGTATGTTTATGTATTATCTACATGCCTATGAAATGCTTTTGCCAAATTTAACATGGTTGTTGAGATATTGGTCCTTCATCATGACTGATTGTGACTATGTTGAAAACTAGCTCACCCTAAGATTTGTCATTTGTTTTGGTGACTTTATAGACTAAATTAGGCAAAGAGTATAACATGAAAAATGTTCATTTACGTGTTTTATAACTTTTGATAGATCATTTTTGTAATTGGATTTGTAAAATTGGAGATATACCAAAGAATGTAAGACCTACTCAGACTAAGATGACATTAAAACAGGTCAAAATTCAAAAATTCACCACATTTCTATGTGTTATATTGGTCAAAATTTGAATATGTTTTATCATTATGTGTCTCATTCATTTGGCAAAATAATCAAGTCATTTGGATAAATATATCTAGAGTTATTTCTATGAGAGTGTAGCAAGGTCGGGTTGTTATATAAGGAAAATATGCATAAACACTAGGTCCATTCGCATGGATCAAGCCATAGTTGCATACCAAGCATTCATAATCATTTTGACATACTCATAACCATGTATGCATCAAATGTTAGGATCTTAACAATTTGAGGAAGCCCTGGAGAGAGAACCAAACCTACCATAAAGGTTGGTCACATCAAAAGGTGAGTAAAAACCAAAATTATATTCTAATATGAATGTGTGATAATTTTATAATATGATTATATTCCATTACATGTATATGAGATTGAATTGTTACACTTTACATGTGAATACAAGTCAAGTGAGAATTATATGCTTTTAATGATTACTTGGTATACCATTGTGAATGAACACTTGCATATGGAACTAAAAGGATGTTGTGACCGGCTTGTCAAATAGTTACAAATCACGTGGAAAAGTGGCCAATATGTCCTATTGGTACATGTTATTGATCAAATGATTCACTTGTTATACAATGGCTAGCAAAAATCAAATGTCACTTGAATGACATGAATTCTTAGGAGCAGTGTTTTCCTTGCAAGGTCACAAAAAAAAAAAAAACAATCTCTTGCATTTGCACTTGCATATCAATTATTACACTTGTAATGTATCTTGATGATATTTGATTATTAGTTGTGCTATAAGAGTCTAATTATTATTTTTATTCATTGAGTCGCTACTCACCAATTCACAATTATATTTTTTAGATACTAAAGCATAGGGATTGGAGACTTTGGTGCTTAGTTTTGTATAGAGACGTATGGACCATAGGTCATCGGCTAAATTCTAACTCACTCTCTCCTTATGTCATATACATATATCTAGATAGGAACCTGCTTATGGTCACTAGAATTTATCATTAGTTAACATATATGTACATCAAATACATTATTGGATTGTGCATGTATGATGAATAAACCTTTATGTGTATGTATTCTCAGACATGAATGCCATGATTTGTAAATTAAAATGGTTATTATAGTTTTTGGTATACCAATATATCCTATTGGCACATGTTATTGATTAAATGATCCACTTGTTATATGTTGGCCAGTAAAAATCAAATGTGATTTGAATCACATGAATTCCCAAGAGCATTGTTTTGCCTTGCAAGGTCACGATAAAAATCAATCTATTGCATTTGCACTTGCATATCAATTGTTATATTTGTAATGTATCTTGATCATATTTGATTGTTGCTTGTGCTATAAGAATTTGATTATCATTTTTATTCATTGAGTCATGACTCACCAAATCACAATTATATTTTTCAAATACTGAAGCATAGGGATTGGACACTTGTGTGCTTAGAGTTTTGCATAGAGACACATGAACCACAGGTCATCAGCTGAATTCCAACTCTCTCTCTCTCTCCTTATGTCATGTACATATATCTAGATAGAATATTTATGGTCATTAGCTTTTATCATTAGTTAACATATACATACATCAAATACATTATTGGGTTTTGTATGTATGATGAATAAACCTTTATCTGTATGTATTCTTAGACATGAATGCCATAATTTGTAAATGAAAATGGTCGTTACATTTTTTGGTATCAAAGCAGGGATAGGTTGCATAAAGACATACATATGAACATGACATGACTTTTGCACTATTATGCATTATCATATGACATAGTCATATATGTCTATAAGGCATTAATAGATGGTAGTCATGGTAGTTCCCACGGTTCACTAAGGAGAAAGGAGTCAGTCAATTTGCATTCCATAGAAGCATCATGCCAACCATTAAGAGATCAACCTGCTAACAGAGTTAGATCTCCTACACATTCTCATGTGTAACACATATCTCATTGGCCAACTATAACATAGAATTGGTGAACCAACAATGCAGGGTCCATAAATTCAAAGAGAAAGAAGGTATGGCAAATTAAGAAAATAGGGTGCAATGGACTTCAGTGGCACCACAGATCCATCAGTAGCTAAAAAGAACATATAGAGTTTTGAATTTGATGAAATGTATACCTGAAGAAAAGTTTGATTATGCAGTGTCACTATTATAAGGAGATGCATATGATTGGTGGGAAACCATTCCAGGGAGTGATGTCCAGCCTCCAGTACTTACATAAGATGATTTTCTTCATGAGTTCAACAATTATTACATGCCAGAAGTGTATAAGGACGATAAAAGAAGGGAATTTCTAAACCTAAAGCAGGGGGAGATGACTATAGTCGAGTATGAGGTAAAATTTAATCAATTATCTCATTATGCATCTTTCATGGTGGCCATTGACAAAGACACATGCCAAAAGTTTGAAGAGGGACTGAGATATAAGATCAGAAGTAAGATCACAATTGTAGATATTGAAAGTTGTACCAAGCTAAAAGCTAGTGCAATCAGGGTGGAAAGATTAGAAAAATAATGGATAAAGCAATGAGTAAAAAGAGAGCCTATTGAGTTTGTGGAAGATTTTAATAAAAAAAAAGGTAAACATGGAGATTATATGCCATTATAGTCTAGTGCTAGCGGTGGTTACTTTAGTTATAGAGGTAAAGGATTAGGAGTTTCATCTTATATAGGTAAAGGTCAAGGCCAAGTTATGTAACAATGACCCTCATATGTACATTATCGCAGTCAACATATGGGTGATGTAAAAAATTGACTAGTGGGTGCTAATTTTATAGGTCTCTTAATCATATGCTTAGAGATTGTCCTAAAGATTCAAAATGTCAAAGGGAAGCAAAGCTACATTAGAGTCTACAGTTGAAGTTTCAAAGGCAAGTGGAGTTGGAGTATCATTTTGCAGGGGCAGAGGCAGAGGTAGAACAACCACAATTGGCCAAGGTATGAGCAGATTAGAAGGTCAAAGTTCTAGACCCTTGACACAAGCAAGAGTATTTGCCATGACTAGGCAAGAAGCTATTGCTACTCTAGAAGTAATCACTAGTAAACTTTTTCTCAATGATTTAATAGTTGATGCATTGATTAATCCTAGTTCCACACATTCATTCATTTCATTAAACATGGCATCACAATTATGTAGTAAGCATCAATCTTTAGGTTTTAATATATTCGTTAGTACTCCATTGAGAGATTGATGATTACGGACAAGGTATGTCGTGATTGCGTGATTCACATTAATGACGTTTAGTTGAATGCTAATATAGTGTTGTTGCCACTTCGTGAATTTAATGTGATACTGGGTATGGACTGGTTATCAAAATATCATGCAATAGTGAATTGTTTTACTAAGGAAGTTGTTTTGGAATCTCCAAATCATACAAGGGTTATGTTTCAAGGGGAAAGGCAAATTGTGCCTGTATGTCTAATTTCTACTATCAAGGCTTTTTGCATGATTAAAAGTGGTCGTGAGGCTTATTTGGCACATGTGGTTGACACAAGATTCACAAATGAATTACTTGAGAATATTTTTGTGGTAAATGAATTTCCAGATGTTTTTGCAGCTAACTTACCTAGTTTACCACCTGATAGGGAGATAGAATTCATAACTGAGTTAGTCCTAGGAACTACACTAATATCCATTCCACCTTGTAGGATGGTGCCAACCGAGTTGAGATAATTAAATACCCAATTATAAGAACTACTTTTAAAGGGATTCAACAGACCTAGTATGTCACCTTGGGGTGCTCTAGTATTATTTGTTAAAAAGAAAGATGGGACAATGATGTTATGAATTGATTATAGGCAATTAAATCGAGTTACTATGAAGAACAAGTATCCTTTATGAAGGGTAGATGATATGTTTGACCAGTTACAAGGAGCACGGGTGTTTTCTAAAATTAACCTAAAATTAGGATATTATCAGCTCAAAATATAAAAACCGAATGTACTAAAGACATCTTTTCAAACCAAGTATGGACATTATGAATTTCTGGTGATGCCATTTGGTTTGACCAATGCACCGGCTGCATTTACGACTCTTATGAACATAGTGTTCCAACCTTACTTAGACAAATTTGTAATTATGTTTACTGATGGCATACCTGTGTATTCAAAGAGCAAAGAGGAGCATGAACAACATTTTATGTTGCAAATTTTGAGAGAAAAATAACTATTTGCTAAATTAACCAAGTGTGAGTTTTGGATTGACCATATGGTATTTTTAGGACATATAGTTTCTAAAAAGGTCTTAAAGGTGGATTCAAACAAAATTGAAGTAATGGTAAAATGGGAAACCCTAAAGATTATTGTTGAAGTTCGAAGTTTCTTAGGACTCTCTGTACTATCATCAATTTATTGAGGGGTTTCACTTATAGTTTCTCCTTTGACTAAGTTACTTCAAAAAAATGCAATATTTCAAAGGTCTAAAGCATGTCAAGAGAGTTTTAATGAATTAAAAGATAGATTGACATCCGCTCTAGTGTTAGCCATTCCTACTGGTAATGGAGGATTTGTAGTTTATAGTAATACCTCTCATCAAGGTTTGGGATGTGTTTTAATGCAACATGGTAAGGTAATTGCATACGCATCTAGACAACTGAAACCTTATGAATTATCTTACCCAGTACATGACTTAAAACTTGTTGTCGTTATGTTTGCTTTGAAAATATGGAGACAATACTTGTATGGATAAACTCTTTAGATATTTACATATCACAAGAGCTTTAAGTATTTGATGAGCCAAAAAGAATTAAACATGAGACAGAGGCGATGGTTGGAATTGCTAAAGGATTATGATTGCACCATTGAGTATCACCCAGGGAAGGCAAATATGGTTGCTAATGCTTTGAGTAGGAAATCAAGAAGCAGTGTAGCTCATTTATAGGTATTTCTATTGTCTTATTTAGTTTAATTACGAGCTATGAACATGGAACTAAACATATAAAAGAATGGGGCATTAATTATTAGTTTTCAAGTGAGACCAGTGTTACATGATCAAATTAAAAAAGCACAGGGCAAGGATAAAAAATTCCATAGAATTATTGAAATGGTAACCATGGGAGACATGGAGATTTTGATATTCAAAATGATACCTTGATGTTGGGTTCTCATATTTGTGTGCCTAATGTTGATAACTTGCAAAGAGAAATCCTAGAAGAAGCACATAATGCCCCATATGCCATGCATCCAAGAATTACGAAGATGTATAATACCTTACGATCTCATTTTTGGTGGCCTAAAATGAAGAAAGATGTAGCAACCTATGTTTTAACATGTTTGACTTGTCATCATATCAAAATAGAACATTAAGCACTAGTTGGAAAATTAAAACCATTAACAATTCCAGTATGGAAATGGGAAAGAATAACTATGGACTTTGTATATGGGTTACTAAGGACTTTGAACAAGAATGATGTTATATGGGTAATTATTTATATTCCAACTAAGTCAACTCACTTTTTTTCCTATTTGATGGGGATAGTTCACTTAAGCACTTAGCCAAGCAATATGTGGATGAAATTGTCAGATTACATGGCATTCTAGTGTCCATTGTATTAGATAGAGATCCACGATTTACAACTCGATTTTAGGTCCGTTTGCAACAGGCTTTGGGTACCAAATTAATTTTTAATATTGTTTTTCATCCTCAGACAGATGGGTAATCAGAAAGGACAATTCAAACACTCAAAGACATGCTTCAAGCTTGTGTGATAGAGTTTAAATGTGCATGAGATGAATATAACGCCTAGATTAAATTTGCTTATAATAATCATTATCATAGTATACAAATGGCACCATATGAAGCACTATATGGAAGAAAATGTTCAAGTCCTATCTATTGGGATGAAGAAGGGATGTGTGTTTTAAAAGGGCCAAAACTAGTGCAAGACATAGTGGACAAGGTGAAGATAATCAAGAGCAAACTTAAAGCAGAACAAGAAAGGCAAAGAGTTATGCAGACCAACATATAAGAGAAATGGAATATGAGGTGGGGGATAAAGTGTTCCTTTGAGTTTCACCATGGAAAGGAATAATTTGATTTGGCAAGAATAAGAAACTGAATCCTTAATACATGGGAGCATATGAGATCTTAGAAAGAGTTGGTCTGTTGGCATATAGGCTAGCATTACCACTAGAGATGGCTCAAATTCATGATGTATTCCAAGTGAGTATGCTAATAAAGTATCGATATGATTCTACACATATACTTAGGGATCCAACAATAATAATTGCAGATGATGTAAGTTACATTGAAGAACTAATGAAAATCATTGGCTATATGACAAAACAGTTACAAAATTGAGAAATCCTTTTGGTTAAGGTGTTATGGAGAAACCACTCACAAGAAAAGGCTACATGGGAAACCGAAGAGAACATTAAATGATAATATCCACATGTTTTTACAGGTATTGAATTTTAAGGATGAAATTCTTCATAAGTGGGGAAAAAATGCAACATCCCTATCCACATTCATTGGCATTCTCACATGAACTATTCATTACATAAATGATTTACAATCCCACATGAACATATGCATTGGATAAATGATTCTTTCGACTTGTGAATTGGATAAGCATGATGATGACACTTGCTTGCATCATTGCATTTTTAGGACACTTGAACATATATATATATATAATGTTTGTAAAGTTGCATGGCAAATTGTCTTATGTGGTGTGCATGTTATAGCATCATAAATAATGGTGTTTTAGAGCTTTTAAAAATTATAAGGAGCATATGGGGATTAGGAGATGGATGGAGATGATGAAAGAGTGAAGAAGATAGACTAAAAGAGGAAAGTGAACTTTCAACCAATCGAAATGGAATACCCTGATTTTGTCTTGTTACAATAGGATTACAAGTGGAATTTTTCATCCTTTAGGATCAAAATAGTGAGGTTAAATGTGAGGGACAATAGAAGAAAGAGAAAGACAAGGAAGAAAGAAAGAAATGAGGAAGAAGACGAAGAAGAAACAGAGGGAGAAGAGTGAGTTGCCTAGGAAGGAATCCTAAGGTTTTTTGGTTCTAGGAAAATAGGTAAGTTAATTTATCTTCTTCCCATAGCTCATGTATGGAAGTCAAAATTCAAGAGAAACAAGAGCTTATTGTGTTGGTTTTGTTGGTAGAGCAAAATTTTGTACCCACGATTTCATAACCCTATAAGAGGAATTAGGGAAAGTGTAAAAAATGAAAGTTTTAGTTTTATGCCCTATCTAAATTCATGTGAAACATGTTTACTTGATTTTTTATGTGTGAGGAGATATGGCTCCTTTATTAGGGTTGGTTAACAACCAACTGAAATCACTTTAGTCTTTATGTTTTCATATATTTTGATGACTTTGTGTGTTGAGTCTTTCTATTTTCAAACATTTTGATGACTTTATGTGTTGATTTAGACAAAGTGTTAAACATGAAATTTATAGGGTTATATCCCATCTAAATACTGGTAAAGTAGTTTTGATTGATTTGTTGTGTGGAAAGAGATATGACTAATTGATTATGACTAACCTTGTACCCTGATGAAACCTCATCAGTCTTATAATTTAGTTTTCTAAGAATTTGATGGCCATATATTGAATTTGGTGATGTGTTCAACTTAAAAGTTACTTATTTATGTATTATCTACATGCCTATAAAATATTTTTGCCAAATTAGCATGGTTATTGATATATTAGCCCTTCATCTTGACTGATTGTCACCATGTTGAAAACTTGCTCATTTTGAGATTGGTCATTTGTTTTGGTGACTTTATAGACTGAATTAGACAAAGAGTAAAACATGAAAAATGTTTCGTTATGTGTTTTATAACTTCTGGTAGATCATTTTTGCAATTGGATTTGTAAATTGGAGATATACCAAAGAATGTAAGACCTACTCAGACTGAGATAACATTTAAATTGGGAAAAATTCAAAAATTCACCACATTTTCTATATATGTTATATTGGCCTGAAATTTGAATATGTTGTATCATTATATGTCCAGTTCTTTTGAAAAAAAGAATCAAGTCATTTGGATAAGTATATCTATAGTTATTTCTATAAGAGTATAGCAAGGTTGGGCTATCATATAAGGAAAATATGCATAAACACTAGGTCCACTTGCATGGAACATGCCATAGTTGCATACCAAGCATTGATAATCATTTTGACATACTCATAACCATGTATGTATCAAATGTTAGGATCTCAACACTTTGAGGAAGCCTTAGAGAGAGAACTAAACCTACCATAAAGGTTGGTCACATCAAAAGGTGAGTAAAAACCATAATTAGATTCTAATGTGAATGTGTGATAATTTTACAAAATGATTATATTCTATTACATTTATATGAGATTGAATTGTTACACTTTACATGTGAATACAAGTCAAGTGAGAATTATATACTCCTAATGATTACTTAGTATAACATTATGAATGAACACTTGCATATGGAACTAAAAGAATATTGTGACTGGCTTGTCAAACACTTGCAAATCACATGGAAAAGGGACCAATATGTCCAATTGGCATATGTTATTGATCAAATGACTTAATTGTTATACGCTAGCCAATAAAAGTCAAATGTCACTTAAATCATATGAATTCCTGAGAGCAGTGTTTGACATGCAAGGTAACGATAAAAATCAATCTATTGTATTTGCACTTGCATATCAATTGTTATACTTGTAATGTATCCTGATGATATTTGATTATTGGTCTTGCCATAAGAATTTAATTATTGTTTTTATTCATTGAGTCGCGACTTACTAAATCACAATTATATTTTTCAGATATTGAAGCATATAGATTGGACACTTTGGTGCTCAAAGTTTTGCATAGAGACATATGGACCATAGGTCATGGGTTGAATTCCAACTCTCTGTCTCCTTGTGTCATGTACATATATCTAGATATGACTATGTTTATGGTTACTACCTTTACCATTAGTTAACATATACATACATCAAATACATTATTGGATTGTGTACATAAACCTTTATGTGTATGTATTCTCAAACATGAATGCCAGGATTTGTAAATGAAAATAGTAGTTATAGGTTATGAATGAGGTTCCAGTGTTTTACACTATCAATCCTTGGGAAATCTCAGATGATGAGATAGGGAAGGTGCAAAGTAGGAGAACAATTCAGTTATAGGAGGAGAGTGATGAAGAGAAAGAAGTTGAATAGGTGATCAATATGACTCACAGTAAGAAGTGCTACCCTGATAGGGAAGCCTCCAAGGAACCTAGGGTTGAGAAAAGGGCATATGAACTCATTATAAAGGAGAAGGAAGATGATAGCCCCATTGTGAAGCAGTTGAAGAAGTTGCTTACCTAGATCAGTATATGGGACTTGCTTATAAACCTCTCAAGAACATAAAAGTATGGTGGAAGATTTTTCCAAATCGATCATTTCCAATGAGGCCAATCCAAAGGATGTTGTTGTATTTGCCCTCCCTTAATGCCTTAGAATAGGGGTTGAATAGGGCAATAACAAGTATTAACAATTAAAATTAAGTCATAAAAGATGAAGAATCAAGACATAAGATTTATAGAGGTTTGACACAATCGACCTACATCTTCTCCTCTAGTATCTCCAATGGAGCCTTCACTATCTTGATAGCTCAAGGTGCTATCAACAACCTTTACACAAGTAAGTTCTCGAGCACTTACCAGGCTTTTACAAGTGATAGATTTTCATACTGTATCAACCTCTAACAAATATATCATAAACACTACTAACCTTAATCTAATGTAGTTTTCAGGTATTAAATTAAACCATTCACAAGATATAGTTTTTAAAGTTTTCCAACTTATGGTTTCCTCAAACTAAATATAACACTTTAAGAAAGAAGAAGACAAAAAATGAACTTTCTTACTAAAGCAATATAGAGACTTAAGCACTTCCCATAAGGTATGTTTGATGAGATTGATAGTGTAAAGAGAATTCTTGGAAAGCTTATCCTTCAAACTATATTTTAAAGATAACTTTTGTAAGCTTTGAAAATATCAACTTCACTTTTATATATTTCTATTAAGAGCGGGTCTTTCTACATCGTGAAAAAAGAACTAGCCGTTAGAGAGAAAGCTTTCACTTCATATTGCACCTCAAAGTAAGTAATACCCATTAATACATCCCCATGCCCATTGCTAACGCATCAACAATCATTAATTTTATACAAATTGGTGGTTGTCAAGCAAAATACTCTCACAACAGTGATTAGCTTTTATCAAAATGCCTATTGGGACTAGCTGTTAAAAAGAACTTGACTTAAGGCTCCATATTTGAATTTAACAAAGGGTTGTTTAATTTTTTTTCAATGACCATTAGATATGGTCGTTACTTCTTAACTTTAATGTCCATTGGAGGAGGGTTAATGCCTGCTGTTAATTCCTAAAAGGTATGAACTTGATGCTCTATTTTTCAAGATCTATATAAGTCCTTCAATGGCTATTAGATGGTTGCAATGCCCATTAGCAGCACCTTCAACACTTGTTGATGGGTCAAGTGCTTAAAACTCAAACTAAAGCAATTTTCCAATGCCTGTTGGTGAACTTCAAATGCCCATTGAATATGTTTGATGCTTTTTAAGATATTAAGTGTTCCATGGAGGGTTCAGAGTCTTTGGCTCAATTTAGAAAGCTTTTTCGATCCCTATTGAGATGGACCAATGCCCATTTCGAGTTTAAGATATATTTACTTAAACTAAGGCACTTTGTCTAACACATGTTGCAAAAGTGCAATGCCTGTTGTGAGTGCAAGATCAAACCGTTGCAGAAATGCAATACCTATTGCAAAGTTCAATAAGTAAGGCTAAGTTAAAGCAATTGTCCAACGCCTATTGGGAATAAGGGTAATGCCCATTGGAAGGTCCATAAGGCTATACTTAAGTTAAAGTGCTTCTACAACACCTAATGTGATATCTTCAATGCCTATTGATTGGTCCATAAGGCTTATTGCATGAAGATAATAACCATTGGTCTATCAAGATGAGTTTGCCTTGAGTTTCACTCTTCAACATTTTGAGTTTTTAAATAAACTTCTTTCTTCAATCATCACAACCTAAAAAATTAATGTACCTTCTAACACAAATAACTTAGACAAGGATTAGCTCTTGGACATGTTTGTAATCATTAAAACAAGACTTGGAACATTGAGTTTTAACATTCTCCCCCTTTTTGATATTGACATACAGTCTAACAAGAGCAATATGAATATATATATATATATATATATATATATATATATATATATATATATATATATATATATATACTAATGCTCAAATCTTAACTCTCCTTTAATCTATTAAGGTCATGCATTCAAATACCATGTTATCCTTTATTTTCTCTTTTAATTGATCAACCTTGGCATGATTTAACATTTTGCTATTACAGATTATTTTATGATCGTCCTTAGCAATATTTGACGTTTTGGTTCCCCTTAAGATATGCTCATATTGTCATTACTCCACCTTTGTCATTATCAAAAGATATTAACAATAAGAATTTGTAAAGGAAAAGCATATAGCATTGCAAAAGATATAAACAATATCTTTTACTTTACCTTTTAAAAGTTATGATGTCTAATCATCAACAAATTTTGAGAGAAAAAAAAAAAAAAAGAACTGCAGTGAATATAATTATGTAGATGATTCATGAGGAGATGTGATTTTGAAGGGAGAGGTATGAGTTTGATCTTGAAGTTCTAAGGATGGTTATGGCTCTTAGTCCCAACTGGCAGTGTTTGTTCCTTAGCTTATTATAAGGGATCTTCCTACTTGGAAGGATTTTTGGTGTCTCTAGCTGCTCATGGATACTTGGGGTTCTAGGTTATACGTTTAAGGCTTCCACAATCCAGTCCAAGGTTTTGTTCATATCCTTCATCTCACCTTATAGTTGATGTACTTTTTGATGAAGAGTAATGGTAAAAGATTCAACCCTTTAAAGAGCATTAGTAAGGTCTTCCGACTGCACAAGTACCTTTGCTCAAATAGAGAGAGAGATTGAGTAGATATACTAGTTTTAATTCCTTTTCCTGCTGTAATCCCTGCATTGACAACTTCTTCAGCTTCTTCATCAACCTCTTTTTCTTGAGGAAACTCTCTTTCATCAAACACCTTCTTGATTAAACCCACTGTTAAATCTATGTAGTATAACCATACTCAGTAGCATTTTCTCCCCAATTGGCCCACTGTTAGGTAATTTCTTCAGTACTGAGTCATAATCAATGAGCTCTCTTTCAGTAGGAGGGTTAGCCTTCATAAACTTTACAATCTTTATGATGTAATGGGACATCACAAAAATATTCAGTTTATCAATTTACCCATCCATTCTCTACAACAATAACCAAGGTGCAATCACCTTTTGCTTTTTCTTTATGCACTAGAGGTAGAATAAGTCCATCATGATGTAGTTGTCATTAGATTGGCCCCTTTCACTAATATTCCAGGTGATGAACCTATGGATAATCCTTAGGGCTTGGCACTAGATCTTTAAAGCTTTGTAATTGTTATTATTTTGGTTGTTGCTTTTTCCATCAGTAATGGACTTCCAAAACTAATTGACATCCACTTTGAAGGTAGGCGGAGGCTTTGCCAAACCAGAAGAGGTAGTATCAATACTTTTAGCTAAATCATTTGGCCTAATCTTGTACTTCTTCCTAAATAGCCTAAACTTAATTATGCCAGCCTCAGCATAGACATCATAACCATTTCTGAACACTTCCACAATATTGAGAAACTCTATAATTAGTTCCAGGTATGAGAGCTCTCTAATATGGTAGAATAGTTCCTATAAAATGCCTATCAATAGCTCTTTGACTTGCTTTGATAAGCCACACCTTCAAAGATCATTCCATTTCAGAAACTTTTCCACCACTAAGCTGTCTTTTTAATAATTTTTAGGCCAAGAGTTTTTCTTTTTTGTTATTGAGGTGAAATTGTTGGGCTAAAAGATCAGTTAAAGGTTTGGAGCTAGGTTCAAGGGCATGTCCTATTTCAGTTGTCTTTCCCTTTCCTTGCGATTCATGAGTTGCCTTGGGTTTATTCTTTTATTGTGATTCTATGTTAGATGTTTCTACAGTTCTTTTCTTTTTCTAAGCCAATAATGATGCTAGATTTTTATTAGTTTTGGTCCTAAAGTTAGTGTAAAAAGGTTAGGGATTATTCCTAGCAGGTTACTTATATATTTTGGTGGAATCAATTTTAGGTGCCATGAGAGATTTAAGGAAATGATACAAGTAAAATGAAAAAAATTTAAAGTAGAATTTGAGAGAGATGAAGATAAAGTAGGGCAGTAACAAAAAGTAAATAGATTTTAGTGTTTAAGGGGGTTTAAATAGAAGTTTAATGAGTTCCCTACTTTAAAAAATCTTACCATTGAGGATATTCAACGACTATTGTAAGCAAGGCAATAGCTATTGGACATGACTATTAGTTTGCTCTTCAAAGTGCTCTTTAACCAACGATGGTGATTGATTTCTAATGGCAGCTGAAAGTTGACAATAGTGGTTGGGGATACACAATGATCATTATGATCAACAAAAGTTAGATGAAAAACTTACATGCAGCACAACGGTCATTATGAGGCGTTGACCATGTTCCTAAAAACAAGACTAAGTTCAAAATAAATTTTTAAAAAATGCAGCCATTTTAAAACATAACTGATGAATGTTATTAATCAAATTCAATGGATGATCATGAATTCAACGAATATATGGATAATTTATTCAATACAATATACAATCAAAATCTTTAGTTATTGAATATGAAGACTTCAATAGTGATCAAATAACATTACAAGCAACAAAGATTATAAGTCACTAAGAAGGAGATTGAACCTGTGAATCTAATCCAAGGTATTTCCATCAATCATACCAAGTTCTCTTTTTATGAATTGCATTCTTTCATCACAAAGAGGTTTAATGAAAATATATGGCAATTGATGGTTAGTATCAATAAACTCTAATGTAATATCTTTATTATTAGCATGATCCCAAAAAAAGTGTTGTTTAATGTCTATATGCTTACTCGTGAGGTTCTTAGATAAGTTTATAGCACTAGTGTTATCACACTCAATAACAACTTATTTTACAACAACATTATAATCAAGAAGTTGTTATTTCATCCATAGGATTTGGGCACAACATAGGCCAATTGTTACATACTAAGCTTCAGCTGTTGATAAAGCAATGGAGTTTTTCTCTTTGCTACTCCAAGACACTAAATATTGACCAAGTGATTGACATGTACCTGAAGTGGTCTTTTTTGTCTAAGTGCAACCTGTAAAATCAGTATTAGAAAATGCATTTAACTCAAATGAAGAATTTTTAAGATATCAAAGTCCTAAGTTACAGGTGCCAATAAGATACTTGAGTATATGTTTCACAGCATGCAAGTGAGACTCTTTAAGATTAGATTGATATCTAGCACATAAGCAAATGTTGAACATAATATTAGGTCTAGTGGTTATGAGATAGAGTAGACTACAAATCATACCTCTATACAACTTTTGGTCCATATTCTTACCATGTTCATCCATGCTTAGCTTGATGTTGGTGCTCATAAAAGTTTTATAAGGTTTATTGTTATCCATGTTAAATCTTTTGATTAATTTCTTTGTGTATTTGGCTTGGTTTATGAAGATTCCTTCTTTTCCTTGTTTGATTTGTAATCTAAGGAAGAATTTGAGTTCTCCCATTGTGCTCATTTCAAACTCACTTTTCAATACTTTAGAAAAGTCTACAAATAAGTAAACACTAGTATCACCAAATATGATATCATCTATATATATTTGCACTAATAATATGTCCTTTTTCTTTTTCTTAAAGAAAAAAGTTGTCCACGAAACCTTTGGATAAACCTTTTTCTATAAGAAAGTTGTTCAATCTCTCATAACAAGCTTTTAGAGCTTGCTTCAAGCTATATAACTTGAAACCAATAATAGCTTGAACACATGATTAGGAAAGTAATGGCTTTTAAAACTAGTAGGTTGTTCAATGTATACTTCCTCATCAATATACCAGTTTAGAAAAGCACTTATGACATCCATTTGATATAACTTGAAATTCATATGAGATACAAATGCAAGTAGAGTTTTAATATTTTTAAATTTAGTTATATGTGCAAAGGTCTCATCAAAGTCAACCCCTTCTTCTTGGTTATAGCCTTTGGCTACTAACCAAGCCTTATTTCTAAAAATATCTCCATGTTCATCAAGTTTATTTTTGTAGACCCATTTGGTTCCAATAACAAAATGGTTATAAGATCTAGGAACTAGGGTCTATATTTTATTCTTTTTTTTTCGAATTGGTTGATTTCTTCTTACATAACAAAAACCTAATGTTCATCTCCAATGGCCTCATATAGGGTCTTAGGTTCAATAAGGGATGCAAAAGCAAGCTTAGTACATGCATTGTTTTAAGGATGATCTAATTGTTACCCAACTTGATGGATCACAAATGATAAGTTCTCTTAGATAACCCTTCTTTAAAATCTAGTCCATTTCTAGCTAAGTTTGCTTTTTGCTAGCAGTAGGATGAAGTGGATTTTTATTTCTTTCATTTCTCATCTTGTGACTTATCCATAATCTTTCCTTCTTC
This sequence comes from Omphalea diandra, assembly GCA_949677035.1. NCBI lineage: Eukaryota > Viridiplantae > Streptophyta > Magnoliopsida > Malpighiales > Euphorbiaceae > Omphalea > Omphalea diandra. Next base: position 34,411 of record CATIWR010063225.1, read on the forward strand.
TTCAATGTTTATCTAACTCATAGAACTTGCAAGATCATGAACTTCTTATTCTTCTCTTGAAGAAGTGGGGTCAGATTCATCAAATACAACATACATAGACTCCTCTATAATAAGTATTCTCTTATTGAAGACTCTATACCCTTTGCTAGTGGTAGAGTATCTAAAGAAAATTCCTTCATCAAATTTGGAGTCAACTTTGTAAAGATTGTCTTTCGTGTTTAAAATTAAACACTTGTAACCAAAAACTCTAAAATATGTAATATTGGGCTTTCTATTATTCCGCAATTCATATGGAGCTTTCTTCAACAAGGGTCTCACCAACACTCTATTTAAGACATAACAATAAGTGTTTATAGATTCAACCTAAAAGTACTGAAAAAGGTTGTACTCATTCAACATGGTTCTTGCAACATTCCTAGCCACATTCATTGGCATTATCACATGAGCATATGCATTAGATAAAAAATCATTTAAAAGCACCATTACATTTGGGGACACTTGAACATATATGCAGTGTTTGTATAGTTGTATGGCAAATTTTTTTATGTTGTGTGCATGTTATAATATAATAAATAATGGTGTTTTAGAGCTTAATTAAAAGTATAAGGAGTATCTAGGAATTAGGAGATGGATGGAAGTGCTTAATAAGTGAAGAAGAGGGACTAAAAGCAAAACTTTTAACTTTCAACCAATAGGAAACCAGCCCCAATCTTTTGACTTATTTAAGATAGAAATACAGACCATTAGGGTCAGATTTTAAGGGAAAAATGTGGTTTATACCAGAAACAAGAGAGAGCAAAGGAAGAAGAAGAAGAAGAAGAGAGGGAGAAGAGTGAGCTGCCTAGGGTTTTTCAATTATGGGACAGTAGGTAAGTAAATTTATCTTCTTCTCAACTAGAATTAACATCTCATGACATGTTAATCATGCATGGTTAGTGAGAATTAT
>CATIWR010063229.1:0-36776 GCA_949677035.1 Omphalea diandra
GGTGTCTTCACCAGGAAAGAGCCTTGCCAGGCCAAAATCCGATATTTTTGGATTCAACTGTTCATCCAACAAAATATTACTGGCTTTGATGTCTCTATGAATGATCCTTTGAGGGGCTTGTTCGTGTAAGTAGAGAAGACCCCTTGCTACTCCTGTAACTATTCTGAAACGAGTTGTCCAATGAAGGGATGCAGATTTCTGTTTATCTGAAATTTTCAAACCTCCAACTGTTAGTCAAGCTGATTTTCTGCCAAAATTTCTATTATCTTACTGAGGAAATTTCATGTAAGCATATTTTTTACCGAACAGAATGTAATCAAGGCTTTTGTTTGGCAGATACTCATACACAAGCATCTTCTCAGGTCCTTCTACACAGCATCCCAACAAAGTGACTAGGTTCTTGTGCTGAATTTTCAGTAACAATTTTACCTCATTAGTGAATTCTCTGATTCCCTGTCTTGAAGTTACTGAAAGCTTCTTCACAGCAACTTCTTGACCATTTGGTATCAATCCCTGCAAACAGCAAGCCAATATCAAATTATGATTAGACACCACGGAAATACACATTAACAGACCTAAGAACCCAAAGGATTCATGTACAATTATTATATCAATCATCCCATGAACATTTACGGATAGAAAAATGCAAGGAAATAAATAAAACCTCAAAGGTTGAGAAATTCCAAAGACATTGACATGTTGTCCCCATTGAAATAAAGATCTCATTCATAATATGATAATAGCTACAACTTTGTCATGTAAGAAACATAATACGTGATTTACTCAACCATGGAGACAAATTAAGTGTGCCTCAATACTTTGTGTTAGATTCCACTAAACATATTAAAGTATTGCTGATATTACCTCTTGAATAAAATTTTAAAAAAAATTCATGCTAACTCTGCCTGGCTAGAGAATCATACAACTTCCATTTGAAAAACAGTAGTCTAAGGTTCTAAGACCTCAAACTCAATGTCATAGTCATGAAACAAAGGTAGACTACTTTTTCCTGGACAATAACACTGAAATGAACCCTGATAGATCTTAACTAGGAAACTGGAAGTTCAAAGATTTCAATTTTAGGTGGTTTTATATACATGGCGCCATACCTTTTATATGTGGATATTTTTTTGGGTGTGTATCATTGAGGGTTTCTTTGCATGCACTGATGCAGGTAAGTGGTACTTTGAAGAAAAACTTTTCATGTGAATAAGAGATTTGATCAAGTAATGGAATTTTTTTCCCCTACTCACAATCTCAGATAAAGTTTCTCATTATTACTATTTATCTAGTCTTATTCTTTTTTTACTATTATTTACTCTTCACAATTGCCTTGCAAGGAATTTTTATCATCTTTCTCTATGTGATCCATCAAGAAGGCTCAATACTAGGATTTCACCTAAAACAAAACATTTGGATCCATTCATCTGAATCTTCTTCACTGATATCCAACTTCTTGTCATACAAAAGCTTGAGATAAGCTTGTAAAGATCTTCAGTTCCCTATCAGAACACATTATAGCTCAAGTATTGGAAAAAGAAAATCTTTTTTGAAGACCTTCCACCTTTCTTTCAACAAATTAAAACAACCGAAAAAGAGGTAAATTAAAAGTAGAATGCAAAATGAGATTGTACACTTTCCATAAGGGCAAACAAACACACTTCCCACCATATACGCCTGGGTGTATGAGGTAAAGTCACCCACCATATATGCCTGGGTGTATGATTTCGAGTAATACATCTAACCAATCACGACCTTTTCCTGCAGATAAAAAGCTTCATGATTTGTTATTTATTTACTATAAATTGCTTAAGTGTCCATTGCATACGTGCTTCATTATCACATTGGTCCATTGAACGTATACCTTGGCAGAAGTCGCAAAGCCACATGAAGTTTGACCCACTTAACCCCAGAAAAGTTTCACAAGAGCATATGGAATATAGCAAATTTAGAGTATTAACCTAGTAAAATTTCTTTTTTTTCTACCCCACTAAATTATTATTCAAGTCTTAACTTACTAAAATTTAATTCTTCAATAATAAAATTTATAAATATTCTTTGTATGGACACCACAGTCATAAATACTCTTTATATTAAATTAGTAACTCTTTTCTTCGTTCCAATACAATAATGGAAATGGATTGGTGTACAAAACTAATATAATTTATTTTATGTTGAAGAATTATATCAAATATTTTATATTTTTTGGTGATATCTAATAATTTTTTTTTACTTGATACTTTTTTTTTTTTTGAGAAAAAGAAAGGATGCTTTATTAAGGAGAAGAAATAGCAAATACATCAAGGTCCACAAGACGACCAAAAAAATTGGTTAGAGTTGCTATTAAAAGCTATATAGCATGGAAACGTTTGTTGAATCACGTTTCTCGTTTTGAAAACTTTTCTACATTTTCTTATTTTCACGTTTGTCCCATTTTTTTTATAAATTTTTAAAAAATGTCATTTCCCTATGTTCATTTTCACGTTTTTCCATTTTCGCAATTCGGTTTCCTTGCAACATAGATTAAAAGCAAAGGATGGTAGTGAGTGGGCAACAATGTTGGCAGTTCTTGGAGCCCAAGATATCAACCTCGATGTAAAGGAAGACCAAACATGCTTAATATCCTTAGCCAACAAAACTGGATAGTTGCATGGTGCTATATTGGCCTTTACAATTTGCAAGAGTTGTAAACAATCAATTCAACCTCCATGCATGCGATGCCTAAGTCCTGAGAAAATTTTAAACCAAACAGCATTGCTCGGAATTCTACCACCACAAGAGAATTCAATAAAACTACAAGCTGCTCCAAGAATGCCCCACCCCCCGCTCCCCCTTCTTGATTCCCTTTGGGTTGATACATATTTGATTTGATTGTAGATGGAAATTAGATTAAATTGAAAAATCCATTGCTGAATTTGTTATGAATAAGTTTGTGATAAAAAATTACTATTTGAGCAATCAATTGAATAAAAAAATGATTTATTATGAATCTATAGAACATAGTTTAAAAGAATTTTCAAATAAACTTACTATGAGATTAACTCAGAAAAAAATCTTCTTCTAAAAGTCATAGCAATGAGTATAAGATATAATTGATTCTTTTGTTAGAGAGGAAGAGAGGATTATTGTCACTATGCCCTATAAGAAATACTCCATTCCTTTCATAATATTTATCTTTTTAAAGTTGTGCACTTAAATTAAGAAAGTAATTAAGTAGAAATAATTTTAATTGATATTGATTAATATACCTTTAATTATTTCCAACTAAAATTTTACATTAACACTAATCAAAATATATTTAATTAGAAGAAAGAGGAGAGATGATGATGAGCGCAAATTTGAAAAACAAATAATTAATATTATATTAATAATATAAAATGATAATTATATTAAAATAAACATATTTTTTTGAAACGACAGATGTTGTGAAACGAAGAAAGTATTTGGGTTAAGTGATATGGAAGGAGTAGGCAAGGCCACATACCAGCATTTCTAACAAGCCCAAGATTGGGGTTGAGTCCAGAATGAGGATTGTTAGGGTAAGCGGAAGTAAATGTTAAGGTTGGCAAAAGGGATGTAATGATGTGATGTGATGAGCAATCAATGAAGTGAATATTCTTGAGTTGGGAAAATGTGTCTTTTTTATTTCAGGAAATGGTGAATATTATTTATAAGAGCAATAAATGGCCTTCCATCAAGTGTTGCTATAGAAAAATGAAAGTTTATCATGAGCTTTAATAAAATGAGACCTTAGGGTGCAAAGATCATACATATTCCAAGTCATTTACTCTGAACCCACCAAGCTAGAAGTAGGCGTTCGGTTAATCAAACCAAAATTTCAGTTACTTGAAGATTTTTATTTTAAATATATAATTAAACTGAATCGAATTGAATTTAAATTAAAACAATTAAAAATAACCAAAATCAAAATATTAGTTTGATTATTGATTATAACAGAATTAACCAAATAATTATTATTTATAATTAAAAATAGTATTATTTCATATATTATTAATGAAATTATAGTTATCTACTATTACTAAATATCATTATATATGATATACTAGCAATGAAAAATTCATTCTAAATAATATAATATTTATAAAATCATGATTTATATATTAATTAATGAAAATCCGATTACTTCAATTAATTTGGTTATTATTTTGAGGTAATCAAACAAAAAACTTAAATCTGAATTTATCTCCAAAAATAATTGAATTGAATCAAAATTACTTATCAAATTTATCAAAATTCTAATGATTCTATTTCACTTTTCGATTATAACCAATAGTGCCATCCCCAAATTATTCGAAGAGATCCCCATTTGTTAGCGCATTAGACACCTGTCTTTTAGCACAAATTCATTATAAAGGAACAAGACGCCTTGAAGTAGAGGTTTATGATAGTAATAATAATTGAAGAGATGAAATCTCTATGATGATTGGGATAATCTACATAGGTAAAGAAAAATCCTAACCCTATATTTAGGAAATTGTATAGAGAGAAAAAAAAAATAAATAAGGAAAATAAGTGTTATTTTCCTTTATTTATTTTTCATTTTCATGTTTAGATAAACAAGAAAAGAAGGAAAATAAATTTATTTTTTCCTCATTTAATAGAAAAGTATTAATGACAAAAATGTAAATTCATCATAATTCCTTTAATTATCATATTTTTATCTCTATTTTAGAGAAAAATAAAGAGAAAAAATAAGAATTATTTTTCTTACTTCTTTATTTTATTTTTATCCCCAAACAATGAAAAGTTTGAATCATTTCTTATTTTTTATCATTATTTTACTTTCTTATTTTACATTTTTCCAAAGAAAGCGTAAAAGACAACTCTTCTGCTCTACAAACTACTGTCCCAAGCTAGAGTCAACAATTGTGCTTAAAATTATCCATTAATTACCTGAATCTTTATAATTTTCGCATATTATACAAAATCAAGTGGTTGAATACCAATAATAAATTAAATCACGAGATCAAAGATGTACAGCACGATCTGATTAAATTCGTGGCCAAACCCAACAACTATTGGCTAATGATTCAAAATGTTTAAACCTTTATGTAAATTATATTATTTTATTTACTTAAAAATCTAATTAAATAATAATTTTTATAAAATAATAATATATTTTAATTATTATATATTAATTTTAATCATTCAAATAATTAATTATTTAATAAAAATAAATATTAAATTTATTTAAAATTTATTATTATAATTATACTAAAACCAAGCATGATTACTTCTATTTGACCGCGACTGCCAATATAATTAATGTCGGGTAAGGACTTCAGCTTTTCCGCGTCGGCCAACAAACCGGACAAAAATAATTGGCGCTTTTTTTTTTTTTTTTAACTGAAGCAAGTAAGTAACTATTACTTCTTCCCTAATTAGGATACCGCCAGGGATAATTAAGAAAAACTAAATTTTACTATTAAAGTGTATTTGGTATACATATTTTATGAAATTTTTATGAATTCATTTGTAAATATATATTTATTAAGTTTGATATGTGAAAGAATTCATTTAGAATTCTAAATCCTTAATTCTATGGAATGGGCAATGCTTGAGTAAAACTCCGTCCAAATTGATAAAATTTACACCAACTTTAAACTAATCAGTTGTATAAGCTATTAAGATACAACCTAATAAGACTATAAATTTAAAATGAATTCTGTATTTGAAAAGACGAAAATTCATTTGTAGATGAACGCTTTTAGTGAACTCCGTTGGTAAATCAAATGAATTCTACATGGATTTGGACCGCAAAACACAGATATCAGAATTTGCGATAACATACCTTGTAGACGGGACCGAATCCACCATGACCTAGCTGATTCAAGTCGGAGAAGAAATTGGTGGCGAATTCGAGAGTACGGAGGGGGAAGAAAAGGTTATGAGTTTCGAATTCGTCATCAGCGTCATCTGTTCCGGTGGCTCTCCCTCGGCTGGATTTGAATTTCCTCTCCAGGCAGGGGCAGAGATTGGAAAGAAGGTCCATCTAGGCATTGATTTTGGAAGTGGAGAAGGCGACACCGGTAGAAATGGAGGAGTATATATATATATATATATATATATATATATATATAAAGCCAGAGCAAAAATATAAAATATAATAAAAAATTTTCAATTTAGTTTTATATATATTGATGTGGTAAATTTTGATTAAATTTCATTTATTCGCTCTAAATATAATTTTCAACTTTATCTCTCAATTTTAACTTTTTAATAATAAATTTTTCATATTCATTAAATTCTTCTAACACATGATTTATTATTATTTTTATTTTATTATCTTTTTTTAAAACCCTTATATAGTAATCAAAAACTCAAAAACATATCGATTTATATTATAATTATGTTCTTCAATGACCTTAAACTATATATAGCTCACAATAATAAATTATTTTGTATGAAAATAACATATAGATATTGAAAATTGAATATAATTTAAAATAATAAATAATATACTAAAATTTATTGTGCCGAATATATTATTGATATTAATTTTTTTACTTTATATCATCAATAAATATAATAAATAATAATATTATTTAAAAATTATATAATTACACTTAAAACCTTAAAAAATAAAAATTAATTTCAAACTGCGAGAAACACATAATGCCTACTAATTATTTAATAATTTATAACATATAAATTTTAACATCTATTCTTAAATGTACATTATTATTATTATTATTATTATTATTATTATTATTATTATTATATATTGTTGTTTTTAATTCATCTAAAAAGAATAAATAAAATTTTCTTGAATCATGTTGAAAATAAAATTTTTTTAAAAATAGCTACGAAGAAAATTTCAATTTATAAAACCATCTATCATATAAAGATTATAAAATTTCAAACCATAAAAATATCGTGTCATTATAATTTAAGGAAATCTTTTGAGAACAAAAATGCAATAATAATATTAACAATCAAAAAGGGAAATTACATCCTAAACAACCAAATCACTGTTCAAATAAAAAATTAAAAAAAAGAATAAAGAGAAAATCTTTTATTATAAGATGGAAAAGTTGACCAAATGTCAACCCGCTTACTCTGAAAGAGTTTTTTTTTTTAAAAAAAAGGGGCACTTAATCTGAAAAAGCTGATCAAATGGGAAATGTGAATTCAATGGAAATTGCGTTAGCTGTTTTGTTCAAAGCTTCATGCACGAAAGGCTTTGGAAATTAATCAATTTGACAAACTTCAAGCGAATTGCTTTGACACGTTTGTCATATCATATTCTTCCCTCATTCTTTTCGCTATTAGCACCATTACTTTTCGCTCCTCCTGATGACTAACACTAATATCACGTGCAAGATTTTTAAAAATTTAATTATATATTATATTCTATCATGTTAAATTTTATTTATTTCTTTATTTTTTTAATCATGTAACAGTTTTTCAAGTAATCAAATATCATCTTAATTGTAATTGTGGTAGTCTAATATTATGTTTGATTGCTTTAAATTCTATATACAATTACAAAAAAATTATATACAAAATGTGATATAATTAAATTCATAAAATGAAGATATTTGGTTAAATTTAGTATAGAATTTACAAAAAAAAAAAGTCAAATCTAATCTTAATCGCATCACCGTTTTCTTTCAATATAATGACTTTAGACTAATAACCTTAATTTTTCTCGTAAGGTCTTTTTGTTGTTCATAAATCATCTATTAGAAATAAAACTCGTCCAAAATATTCATAGTTAAATAATGCATAGTTGAAAAAGTATTAAATTCATTTAAAAAAGTTATCTTAGAACAATATATAGCTAAAGAGGGTTTAATATTTTATTTGAGATATTTTGGATGAGTTGTAATAAAATTCAACCGATCATGACAATCTTAAAAATCTATTCTATTTTATAATAGGTTAAGTGTTTAGTTTAGTACCAATTCAAATGTATCGTAAGATATTAAAGGTTTTAATAGAGGTCCCTACAAACTAATCAAAAAATTCTTTGATCTCTTTATTAATGAAATCATAAGAGAGAAATTTTGATTTACCACCAAAAGAGAACACATTAAATCAAAACTGTGTGTGATTATTGAATTCAGAATATATATATAGATAACAGTTCAGATTGATTTGATTCTGATCTTAAATTTTTTATTTAATTATGTTAAAATACTCTTATCTTGTACAATATGTTCAAAGCAAAAAATAAGAAAGAACGTAACAACAATTTTGAGTAAAAATACCATCAACTGTTTGTACAAGCTTCCTTCCCCATCCAATCACTTTCGCAAAGAAAAGGCTCTTTCTATGAAATAAATCCCAGTTTTTACAGTACACTACTCTTTTTCAATTTCATGACTTGTACAATTTGTAAGATAATTACCGATTAGATTTCACTTTTTGAATTTTAATACAGTGCATTTTCACTTGTTAAAAATGATGTCGTTTCCATGAACTAAATTTTATTGGGTTGTAGGATCTTCTGATTTTATTAGTTTTAACTCGTTTTTTTAATTTTTATACTGACCAATTTTATTCCTTCATTTACATTGAAGCTTTAGTTGGTTTTCAGATTTTTTGGTCTAATCGATCTGCTCAATTTGATTTCAAAATATTGTTGTAGAGGAGATCGACAAGTGCAACTTTTTTAGAGAAGTTGAAAATATTTCCTAAAATTTTTAGAATTATTTATTTAAATAAATTTATTCAATAAGATAAGACTATTTATATTAATAAATTATAAATAAAATAATATTTTATCACATATTTTCTATAAGCTAGTAAGTAAATCAAAGATGACTATGATACACTTCTCATGAAAAATATATGAATCAAACACTGTAAAAATCAAACTCCTCAAAAAATAATTTTATAAGAAGTATCACTTACCTAGAAGCTAACTTCATAGCAAATGAGATCTAAAAGAAAGGACAAACAAACCCTTTATATGAACATTTTCAACTGGATGCCCAATTAAAGAATCTCTGAATATGGAAGAATGAACAAAACCAAATCAAAGCAACAACTAATAAAATCAACGCTAACATCCTTATTATCATTCTCATCCAACACACAATCTAATGTTTTAGTCATAAATCATCTTTCCAAATATATTCAAACACAACTTTATAAGTGAAAAATTGACTGAAAATGAAAAATGGTTTCTCAAATTGATGATCAACACATGAAAATTGAAGATACAATTTTAAGCAACTGTGTGTTTGTTTGACATTTCATCAAACAATTTTAAAGTACATGCGACATAATCTTATCTTTTCAATGAGCATAGGCAATGTAATTTGATCAAAAGTTTTTAATAATGAAGAAAGAGAAAGAAAAAGAAATCAATAGCAATATTACTATGTATGTTGTTTCCATTCCCATTTCTCTCCAAACCCAAATTTTACATTTCCTTCATCGCCTGTGCCACAACCGACAATGATAGAAAAAATGAGTAAACCAAGGATTGAAAGGAAAAAACTAATTCATTGGCGTAATTAAAGAAAAAGAGTCATTATAAGATTAGAATTAGAAATCGAGTGCTCTTGTCCTATATTGACAATAAATTCTAGAAGAGTGAGCTTGGGGTTTGAAGGACAGTTAATTTTTTTCTACCATAAAAAATGATAAGAAAGGATTGATTTATGTATAGCTGATTTTTTTCCCTTTTAATCTGTTGGTGATCATGAAGGGTAGAGAAAGATGGATAAAATAGTTAAAAAAAGGATAAAGGATGAAGTATATTATAATACAATTCAAGGGGTTTAATATTTATTATAAAAAATTCTTAAAAAACTCATACAAGTCATAAATAAGAATGGGTGTATTTCTCTTTTAATGACTGTTAAAAAAAAATTATATAACAAATATGAACAATTGGAGGATTTAAAATTGATACTTTCAAGTTGAATGGTTAAATGTAGGGTTGACATTCAGTTTAAATAAAATCAAATTAAATTGAACTGAATCGATTAAAATCAAAAGGCTAAAATTTATATTTTTTAAAACTCAATTGAAAATTTGATTCGATTCAATTTTTCATTTTGGGCTACTTTAAGGTTCACTATTATTAATTTTTTTAGAATTTTGCATTTGAAAACACAATTTAGTGAAAAAAATATTCTTTAAAAATAAATTTTCATCTTAAAAATAAAATAAAAAATCAAGATATATAGTGCAATAAAATTTTAATAATAATAAGAAATGTTAAACAAATAAATATTACAAGTCTTATACAAATTTTTAAGAGAATTAAAATAAAATAAAAATTTGAGATATATAAATAAAAATTTAATTTAATTTGAATTTAAAATTTTTAAAATTAAAAATTAAATAGAAATAACTGAAATTTGTAAAAATTTAAATTGAATAAAACTGAATTTTGAAAACAGTCTGATTTGATGTTTTGGTTTGGAACGAATAATGGCACCTGTGGTCAAATACCAAAAAACAAAAAATTTATGGGCCTAAGATAAGGATGGTTTTTTTTTTTTTTTGAAATACTTGTACCATGCGCGGGCACAACATTATGGTCATTCCCAACTCGAGAACGTAAATCTTAACAAAACCTCAACAGAATCTTACCCCTCACTTTTACAGTGTGTTCACTTTTACAGTAGATAGGGAGAAAATAAAATAAAAAAATTAATGGAAAAATATATTTTTTATCTAAAAAAATAAAAAAATACGTATTATTTTATTTTTTATAAAATTATAATTTTTTAATTTATTTTAATAAATAAATGATAAAATAATATTTTTATATTTTATTTTTTAAATAAAAAAATTATTTTTTTATTTTGATTTAAATAAAAAAATAAAACAAGTTATTTTCGTTATTTATTTTCTTTCCCTCGTATATAATTTCCCCAATATGGTGTTAGGTTATATTCCCATGTTTACCCTTCTGACTAACAAAAATGACCTTCTTGTTCTTGTCACGTCCTCTCCTTCCTCTCTACTCCTCATCCCCGAGCCACCATTGACGACCTTCCTCTAAGCTACAACCACACACGAAGTCTCCGATCTGAAACAAGACAACGAATTCCTGTCTGGCCAACCAGAAAATACATCGAAACGACCGGAAAATTTCAAGGAGAAGGAAGAATGTGGTCTTCTGCTACCTCCGGCACAATCAATATTGCTGCTAGCGCTCAAAAACTCGATGTCGATAATCGAATTCCTCTGCGGTATTATTACCGCATCGCCGATAATATTCTCAAACAGGTATCCCTGTCTATCTCTCTGTTTTTTATTTTTGTAGATTAGGGTATTTGTTTTAGGGAATGTTTATGTGCTCAATGGAAATTCGTAATTTAGGTTTCAGCGGCTGAAACTTTATTGCGACCAAGTGAGTTGTGTCTAGATTGATGAATTTTGATGTGTAATGTATGTTGTAGGAATTCGCTTTTATTTTCGTTAGCATCTTAGTTTGGTAACATTGTATTGTTAAGAGATATTGTTAAGAGATTAACTACTGACTGAAGCTATGGATTTTATAGGTCCAATTATCAACTAGCAGTACTGGACTCTAAATGATGGCTGTAAAATGTGTATGCCCGCAGTGAAAACTAAGATTGAGGAAATTGCACTCGATATTACTTGACAAACATGAATATATTTAGCCATGGGAGGCTAAGATTTCCAAACCTCTGTTAAGGGTGTTGCTTAACAGAATGTCATCACATTTCAGTTGTATTTCAGTTCTACTTCGCTTCAAGCTTCTGTGAAGTGTCTATCATATGATAGCCAATGCAACTCTATCCATAAGTGAGAACGTAATTATTTTTTGGTCTATAGAAAGATTTATTTGGATTCTAATTTTGGTACCAGCTTGGTTAAGCTGAATTTACCTTAATCATCCTTCCCCGAAAGTTGCTTTCACTCCATTCCTCGAGGATTTTGGAATGGTCTGGAGTCGCAACGTTTGATTCAGTTATGAGTTGGTGGTTAACTGAACCCACCTCAAAGTTGAAGCTTTACTTCTAGTGATAATCATTATTATTTTTAAAATACATAAATATCTGTATTCTGCATGTGTGGTGTGTTGATTTTACTTCTAGTATAGACACTTGATTTGGATAGCTTGGGCAACTGCTGAAAGAGTTGCTAACTTACTGGTGTTGATTGGTGATTGTAGTTGCATGCCAGCTAAATTTCCTATCTGTTTTCTGAGTATTTGTTAATTATCTATCTGGTTGAAATGATCAGTTGCATGCATGCAAAAAAAAAAAAAAAAGGTGCACTGGCTGCTGGCTGTTGCTTCATTTATGTTCCAGTGCCTTTAAATAGTAGATCAGTTGCGTGCATGCAAACAAAGGTGCACTGGCTTCCGGCTGTTGCCTCTTTTATGTTCCAGTGCCTTTAAATAGTAGATTATTTCTTTTTGCTCTTAGTAATTTGCGTGGTCTCTAACATAGTAACCTTTTGGTCTAGTGCTTAATGCATTCATCTAGCATCTCTATTGGAATTGGGATTCATTTAATATGGTGTTTGCTTTATAATTGTGATGCACAGAAAATTCAAATGTTTCTTCTTTTACAAATATAGTTGACTCTGTTGCTTCTTTTCAGTTGTCTATGAATGATGCTGTGCCATTAATGCCTATACCTCTTTGCAAGGTGATTTTATATTCTAAAAATTGCTAATCATTGTGTTTGTTACATTGCAGGCTGATATCTTTCGAGAAGAAAAGAATATTATTGATCTGTACATTATGCTGTTAAGGTTTTCAAGGTGTGAACTTTAATGTCACGTTGAAAGAGGGATTGGCAAGTTCACTTTGATGCAAAATTAGATTCTTCTTCAGTTTGTTTTCATGAAAATGATGATATTAAAATTTACCTTTACTAGTGTATTTCTTTTTCTTTAGTTTGGTGTCGGAAACAATACCATGCCATCGAGATTACGGGGCATCTCAGCAAAGCAAAAAAATTCATTTGAAAAAGGTGAACTTGTCTTTTTCTTTTCTCTCTCCTTTTCTCTAATTTTTTAATTTTATTTCTTGTTCAAGGTTTGGGGTGAAGATTGATCTTATTTTATTGCTGTAGAAATTATTGAATGCCGTGATTGAGTTGGAGAGGTTGAAGCCAGAGGTGCAGCAAAAGATCAGCGACTTCAACAGAAAACATACATGTCAATCAAATGGATTTGTCTGTGTCCAACAAAATGATTCATTAGAATGGCCTCCTGTGAGAAAGAAACCCTCAACTAGCTATGATGTGACAAAGGTATGGTTAAGACTTCTTGATAGTGGGTAGCTACTAGTTGTTATTTTCAAAACTTTGTCAGCAACTACAGGCAAGGCAGAAATTCTAGTGCTACTCTTTCTTATCATGCTGCTGCTTTTATATTATTTTTCTTGATGAAGGTAAAACTTATGCTTCTAAGCCACTCTGCCTTTGGCAGGCATCGAGACCAGCCGCACGGGAATTTTTTTCTCAGGGTTCAATAACTCAGCAATTTTCACATGCTAGGCCAGTGGAAGAGCAGTTCCGAAGAATGTAAGTGTTCAAAATATAAGGATGCGGTTCTCCTCGAGTGGAAGGGTTTTACTCCCACTGCTTGATTGTGCCATTGACATCTTCATTATAACTTTTTATTTGCATGTGTTATGATCTTTTGCTTATGTGTGGAATAAAACAATGTCTTTGATGCTTTACAATTTTTTCTTTCTTCATAGAATTATAGAAGCCTTGTGTTTGACCCTTTTAGTTGATCATCAGAAGGGGTGAGGGCATTTCTGCATTTCTTTAACTACAGTTTACACGTTAGAGCTTTACGGCTTATAAAAGCTAATTTTACCCTCTTTGAATTTGATTCAAATGCTTTAAAGCCTCTCTAAATTCTTGCGTGCTACAATTGAAGCTTGTCTCTGCCTCAGTCCCCTATGTTGTATGCTCATACCTTCAGTTCTATTGAGATATTATTTGGTGGATTCATTCCTTTTGAATGCTTTGCTGCTGTTTAATATGATGGGAGCCTGTAGTGATTTGTTACACAATGTTTCAAACAAAGGGATTCCTGAAGATATTATAGAATTCTTTTGTCCTCCACTCCTATCTCATTTGAAACTTTAAAAAATTGATCATTTGAACTCCATGTTTTGATGCTATGTTACTCAAATACACTTGAAACAGAATCCATCAAAATTGATGGAATTTGCTAAAAAATTCTGCACTGACTAAGCTGCAATATAGGTGGACTAGGGTACCTCCTTTAGCCAATGGAAGGCACAATCTCTTCATATATTTCTCTCTAGAATTTGGACCTCATTTTAAATTTATAGAATGAGTCTCACTGCAATTTGTCCCTCCATTCTGCATATGCAACTACTCCCCAAGTGTCAAAGGTCTTGCTTCTAGGAGGCAGTATTATGTGTTGGCCATTGTCAAGGCCCTTTCTTGGTCTTGTTCCTTGCAAATGCTTTCTGTCAATTGTCAAACCTGCTTATTGAAATTCATGGAACAGTGTTTTTTTTGGGTGAGGCTAAAAGAAAAATTTCTTACTTTTAGTATTTCTTCAAATTTCTGAATTTAAAGCTTAGCTGAGATCATTTGAATTCTAGGCTTAGTGTATAATGAACTGAAATGGAATGAATTCCATGTTTTTAGCTTTCCAAATCAAAATAATGTCAAAAGAAAAAATATTTAACAATTATCTAGTCATTTAGGACCAACAAGAATTACAACTATATTCTGACTACTAGAGAAAGATGATGCTTTTGCTTGTCGAAGAACATCAAAGAATAAAGATTATAAATCAAGAGGGATATGATCTCTACCATATGGGCTCACATGTATTCTATATGCATGTTTTTATATTTGGTATTTGTGTATTAAAAATTCATGCAGATCTTGTAGATTACTTTGAATGCTATGGAGTTTGAGTATATATTGTGATGCACAACTGGTGTCACGTTTCAATCTTTGGCACATTAAACTTCTTTATCAGGTGTACAACTTTCATTTTGAAAAGTCTTGTCAAAGTTTGTACTATTGGCACCTTGGAAGTTTGAATGACCCACCCAAAGCCCTTTTAAGGAGGCTAATTAATTGATTTGGTAATTATAGAGACTTCTTGGTTCCAAAGCAATGTGATATGAGCATACAATTCTGGGAGAGATTTATTTCTTCCCTTTCTTCAGACGAATCAATTGACTATATTCAGTGCCTGTGGAATGATGATATGAGTTGACTCTTAATAATACATGGTATTCTTTGGCCTCCTGAAGTTTCTTTACCAATTGACCTGCTTCTTGCAGATCTTTAAACTACACACGCCCGAAGGAGGAGACTCTTTCTAGACATTCTATATTGGGTCCAAATGGGCTTCATGGGCAGTGGCAACCTCCCAGGAGTGATAAAGGAGTATGGCGTTTTCCTTCTTTTCTATTTGTTCCTTCGTACACAACTTGTGCTGACTTATTTCGTGTAACTGTAGGTCCAGTATCCAAGCCAGATAGACCTTAGTCCAGTTGAAATCCCTAGGTTAGACTGTTCTCTTAATTTTGGAAGTCTTTTTCATTAATTACTGATTTGTTTTATGTTCCATTCTATGATATTATTATTTCATTATTTTCCTTTTCTTTTTGGTATGTTATGTGGTTTTGGATTCATTTTGTTTGGTGGATTTGCATGTGGAAACAGCCTCCAGCAATCCACAGAAAATGCAGTCATGGTGAAAAGTAACTACAACAGCTCAGAGCCTCATAACCTGTTGCAACCTAAAGGAAATGGACTTACAGTGAAATCAGACAGTAGCGGCCCGGAACCTGAAAGATCAAGTTTAGAATCTGTTCTTACTGTGAATAATGATAGTCGTATAAACCATGCTGAAGAACCTCCTATGATTTCCTTCGAAGCAATAGAAATCCCTGTTCAGACAGATCTGGTTAGACAACCTTCTTCACCAGCTGTGCTTGCAGAAGTACAAGATTTGATACCTTCAATGTCTCCCCAAGTTACCAATGCAGAAAATAGGATGGACATTTCCTCACCTGATGATTTTGTTCATTCTGAATCTTCCCTGGAATTGCACATTGTAAGCTCCTGAAACAACCTTGTTCTTAATATTTTTACTGTGATTTGATTTAGCACGTTTTGGAAGTTTTGCTCTTAGGTAGTAATCGTTCTGAGTATGAAAAATGTTAGTGTTTTTCATTCTATTTTGTCCTGTAATTTTATGTCCATTTTTAACATTTCTTCCCCATTTTGTTTTTTCAAATTAACTATTTTGTGATCTACAAACATAACCTGGATTTATTTGGTTAGCAAAAGAAATAAGGGCGATCCTGGGAAGGGATTGGGCTTGCATATTTCCCAAGTCGTCATATTAAGAAATTGGAATACTCAAGTGTGACATAAACAATAGGATAAATGGAGCATATGTTTATCTGTAGTCTTCTAATATAACAATTGTCTTTATTTGCAGTCAACCACAATGATGGAGAATTTCCTGAAGCTAGCTAAGTCAAATACTGATAAGCATTTAGAAACTTGTGGTGTTCTAGCTGGTTCTCTCGTAAGTACTGATAACCTAAAATTACTGTTCTTTCTCTTCACAATCTATTATCCTGATGGTGCAATTAATCTTCACTTTGTAGAAAAACAGGAAGTTCTATGTTACAGCTCTTATTATCCCGAAGCAGGAATCTACATCAGATTCAGTATGGCAGTTTCATTATGCATTGATGACAATGTTTTTCATTTTTGTTTGATAATATTTCTTTGATTGTCATTTAAATGTATACTTTCTAATCAGTGTCATACTACAAATGAAGAGGAAATATTTGAAGTGCAGGATAGGCAATCCCTATTTCCCCTTGGGTGGATACATGTGAGTACTTTATGTTTTATTGATAATAAAATTTACCTTATCTCTGGTATTGATCTAAGTTGAGTCCTTCCTGTGGTATGAGACTGTCAAACTCAGTTGGCACTTCTAACTGGGCCTACAGGAATCGAAGCTTGTTCTGTAATTATCTATCTGTGTTTGTGTCTGATATGATCTAAATTTAATGTGATACTGCCAAGTTCTGTGTGCGCATTAATGTTGGTTAAATTCCTCTAATTTCCTTGTACACTTGATGCTGTTGTTACTTTAATTTCTATGATTGCTAATCTACCAGAACTTTCATGCTTTTAAATCTTCAGTCTTGGAGTACTGTATAATCTGCAGATTTCAGGTTAACATAATTCAATGGACTATAAACATTGCAAAAGATTCCCGGTTAACATAATGAAATGGACTATATACAATGCAATTTAGCTGTAGATAGATGAAGGGTACATGGGATGGAGTAGAGCTGCCTTGGAGTAATGATTCCTGATACTTGAGTTATATATAATAAAGGGGAATATGGGGAAGATATGGTTCATACACTAGAAGCAAGAGGGAGAGAATAGGATAGTGATTGGTGTGTAATTTTCGAAAGTTTATGTGATGCTTAAGGGGTACTTGATATAGCTAATGGATGCAGCTAATAGAGGTTTCTCACTTAATAGTTGATAAATAATCATTTAGTAAATCATATAAAATAGCAGCTGATAATGGCTTTAATCAGCTGCAGTTTCTATCAGTTCTTATTTAGAGCTTTATTTGAACGACTACAATTTTAGTGAAAGTTGAAATCATCCTAACTTCATTATTATTCTCAAAATTTTATTGTTCAACTATCAACTGCGAATTATAATATTTTATTTTTTTTGTATACAAAATTAAGTATATTTCTAAATTATTAGATATAAGTTTTATAAAAAAAATGTTTAAGAAATTTTAATTGCTAAAAATATGTTGATATATATACTAATTAATGCTACAAATTGACTGTAGCATTCTAAGTTATGAAATTATATTTTCTAAGCATGTGGAGATATATTATTTTATTACGTTTCTTATTTTAGTTTTTTATTTATGTATTCATTATATAACATATTAACAATATGCTCTTATTAATTATTTTATGAATTGACAGCAATAGTTAGATTTGATTTACCAAATGTTTAATATTTATTTCCTATCAGCTATTAGTTACGTTCAACAACTATCCTAAACAGATCCTTAAGAGTAAATACTGTATGATGATAAGGTAATAGTATATGGTGGTAAGATTTGGTAGTAAAAAGCTAGCACGTTAATCAAATGAGATTAGTTGAGATGAGGATATTAAGAGTCTAATCTTTTAACACTAGAAAACATCTTTGCCTTATATATCTTCTCAGTTACTTTTTATTTTCTTACTGATCTATTGGTTTCTTCCCATGGTGCAAATTCCAGACACATCCTACACAGTCTTGTTTCATGTCGTCAATTGATCTCCATACCCATTATTCCTATCAGGTGATTTGCTCTTCCTGTTATTTGAACATTTGTGTTCTTTGCTGTTGAAAACACATTCCCTGTGCTTGGATATTTACTTGAAGTGGTTTATTTTGGAGTGGGGGTGGGAGTAACGTATAAATAGTAGATTTACTTACATTGCATGAGACCATGTTTCATCAGAGCCTTAAGAACATATTTGCTTTATGGCTTACTTAGTTGGAGCTAATTGTATGGTACTACTATTTAAATGTTTGGTTTATATAATGTGTGAGAATATCTTTGCATTTAGCAGTTGCCCATCTAATATTCTGCTTAATTTTTCTTTTCAAATATTAAGAAACATTCAAAACACAGTAATTATTTAAAACACCTTATTAGTGTCTTGCATTGGATGTTTCCATATTTGGGAAAAAAGGGGAAAGCAATATCCAAAAACTATTACCTCTTCTTCCCATTTTCGGTCTTGGTCTTACTCTTGCAATAAGAACTCTTGCAATGCACTTTGATGATATTTGGCATGGTCTTGCAGGAAATGATTTCCTTTTAACGTAAAAGCTTATTAATATTTATATGCTTTGATAATTTTCTTTATTGTTGTCTTTTCTCTCTTCAGATTATGTTACCAGAAGCTGTTGCCATTGTCATGGCGCCTACAGATTCTTCAAGGTAATTGTTGTGTTGATCTTTGACTATTTGATTCGTGTCGAACTTGATTATATTGATTTTCCACCATGCAGAAAGCATGGCATTTTTCGGTTGACAACCCCTGGTGGCATGTCTATCATAAGACAGTGCCAGCAACGTGGATTTCATCCACATAATCAACCTCCAGACGGTGGACCCCTTTACAAGGCATGTACAGATGTCTATATGAATCCCAACTTAAAGTTTGATGTTATTGACCTACGGTGATCTTATTTTCACTTTATACAAGGTTTTGGCAATGCAATTGTTCATAGACTGTCCATTTATGGGAGTGTCCTCACCTTAAGATTGTTAAATTGTAAACTATTTTGCGTGTAAAGGGATAATAAACGTGCCTGTGTACCAGTACTAGTAGGTGCATCACTGGAACTGGACGCATAGTCGAAAGTTCTTTGACAAGGACCAAATCATTAATAGTTTTTTTTATCACCTTCTTGTGTAACACCGTCCATTTTCTACATACAAACGAACGTGGATGCATGAAAAAACACAGGCTTAAATACGTTTACGCATATGCACTTGAGCGCTCAAAATGCATTCGCAAATCCAATATTAGCACACGTACGCATCAGGAAGATGAAAGCGGGAAGGCCACTTGAGGATTGAAGCAGTTCGTGAAATGTGGAGAAATCATGAAAGGAAATGGAGTTGATATAAAAGCCATCTCAGATGCGAAAGTGCAAAAGCAAAAGTAGAGATAATAATCTTCACAGAATCTGTATGGGGATATTAGCATTGGCGAGTGAGTGGACGCTTTAGGAAATTGTATATTTTTCCTTTTTGCGTCTTTTGGATTTCCCCGTCCACTCTATGAAAACTGTCCCTTCTCTTTTTTCCAAAATAAAACTTGGAAAATACTTCACTCTTGCGATGATGGCGATGAGTGAAGCTTTGTTTGGAAAACAACCCTTTCAAGCTCAACTGCTGACGTTTGTCTCCTAACTGCTTATTGGCTTCTCGCAACTTGCTATGTGTCTAATAACTGCTTTTCGCCCAACTGGTGTCGCGTTTGTCTCAGTTCTCATGCTTCTACTGTGAGCGAAGCATCTTGAAGTGTGCACTACTTACTAATTACCATCCATGAAATAGTACACATGAATGGTTGTTATCCGTATGTTACTTGGTCGAAGTGCTCACTTTCGTTGCTGTATCTGAAAATCACTTTGAATTTTAACTGAATTTAAACTGGATCGAACTTTAAACAGAAAAAAAGTTCTTATAATATTAATTTTTCATTCATAAAATTCAAATTCAAGATTTTAATAAAGAAAAATTATCGCACTTTTGACTCTGACCATCTAAATATTAGTAAAATAATATTATTATGGGTTAGTTGCTGTCACCCTCTTATGAGTCGACATATTAGAATAAGTCTATTATATTTAATGATGCAGTCTTTCACTTTTCAATTGAATAAAATAATTATGTATATTTGATTTATTATAGTATTAATTGTCTGTTTAATTTGATATTTATTTGTCGATTCAATGATTGAGTATTCAAATGCTGAAAAAAATATTTGATGAATATTAACATTTAACGTTTAAATTTAAAAATTTAGCATTTAACGTATAGAAAATATAATCGAACGCTAAAAATTAATTTTTTCAACATTTCTAATATTAACCTCATATTTATCATTATTTACTATTATATAAATTTGTATTATATTTGAAATTAATTAAAAATAATTATTTTTTATCAATTTATAATATAATTTTTAGGTTTAATAGTTAAATTATCAAACACTTTATATTTATTAATTATTTATATCTAATCTAATCGTTGACTGCTGATGGTTAACAGTAACCAAACAAGCATTAAGTCTTTCTGTTAGCATTTTTATTAAAAATCATATTAAAAACCTATAATACCTCTTAATTATATATCAAATTTTCATTTTTCCTCACTTATCACTCCACTTATCTCTTTCAAATTCCAAACAGGAAAATCAACTAAATATTAAGTCAAAATTTAGGTTTTTTTTTTAATATTCTATGCACAGCATCGGTAAAATATGGAAAAATAAATAATGATAGAATCACTGGTGTGGTCCATAAGCGAGGCCGTAGAGTTTGAAATTTTTGACATGGATAAAAAAGAAGCAACTCTAAAACAGTAGGGGACTGCTATTGCTTCTCTTTTTCAATCAGGGCATTGTGCTACTCGGAATCCAATCTCAAATGATATGTTTTCACTGGATCAGATAATGGGATTAGTAAAATTAAAAATTGATCAATAGTTTGATTTGAATTTATTAAATTGATTAGTAGTTTGATTCAAATTTAAAATTAGTTAATTAAAAATTTATTAAAATTAAAAAAAGTGATCCAAATCGAAAAATTAATCAACGTTGAAAATTTGATCAACCTCATTTAATATAAAATTGTATAATTTGATAAAAAAAATTAAAAAATTTCTGCAAATCTATATATATATTAATCTAAAAATATTTTAATATTTAATGTTTGAGTAAAATTATATATAATATAATATAATAAAGTCAAGATAATCAAAGAATCTTTTAGCTAGAGTTATCAGTTACAAAGCTTCCTCTTAGCCTCAATTGCAATCCACATTGTGCTGATGAGTAGTAACCAATTCTCACATATGTTTAAAAAGGGCATCTTATTAATTCCAAAAATGTAGAGGCATTAACTCTTAAACCATCTACAACTTTAAGTTTATAAACGTCTTTCTAAGCTACTATCTCCCCTTTACTAGTCGTTCTGCTGCCTTACCATAAAAAATTTCTCTAAAGACCTTTTGATTAATGTTTTAGGAAGCATGTAAAATTGCATTAACTAGTGGCAGCCTACAGCACAGATGTCTGTCTGGCTGTCCATTTGAAATCTTTAAATTTATCATGTAAACTAGTTTGCTCTTTTGGAAATTATAGAACTTTTATTAGGATTAGGCTTCAAAACAAACAAACTATAAACAAAATAAAAGTGATTTAGGTTCATGCTTTTGCCACCTTTATGATATTGAAATCCCACCTTAGTGTGTAGCTCAAACATTCTGGTGAGATATTTCATTAATAATATAAATACTAGAGGAAAGGTGGGATCTCCCTGCCTCAGCCTTGGTCCGTCCAAAAAAAAAAAAATATTCAAACTTCAACAAGATGTATTAGAGTAGCTATTTTTAAAACTCACTGATATATGGCTCACCTCATTACGCTCCATTGTGTCACAATCACTCAATATTGTATTAAAATCCCGTGCAATGAGTAGGGAAAATCCATATAATTGTGAATCAATTGCAAAATTCTCCAACACATCTAATCCACAAGAATTGTTTGTCTTTCCATTGAAATTTTTTTTTAAAAAAAAAAATCCATAGTTAAATAATACTACGCATGATTCATTTTCTGCATTAAAATGAAAAAAATGTTTATAAAAAAAAAAAAAAGGCGATTGTTAACCGGATAAAAATCGAGTTTTCTGAACAAATTTTCTGCATCCACGTTTTATTGCCCAATCTTTGGCGCTTTCATTGCATGGTCGACTTGGCTTTTTCTTTAAGAAAAACAAAGACGGCCAGACTGGGCATTTTGGTTACAACACTTTGATCTCAAATAGATTGTGATTGTGATTGCGAGCATTTTTTTAAAAGAAAATGAACCCATTATCTTATTGTCATTTCTGAGGATTCTGAGAGACGTTATTTTGACTTCTGTCATCATTTCAATTTGTCTACCAGCCATTAAAATATATATATATATATATATATATATATATATATATATATATATATATATGCAATAGAATAATTATTTAAAAATTAAGAGTATTATTCCTAAAATCATTTTTTGATAATATAGACCGAATACGCTTGTATGACCACTGGGTGGGACCCACCGGAGGTGATGCACTGCGGGTCCCATCCGGGAAACAAGAATTGGGGCAGGTCGGTACAAGTGTCACGCCCCTATCTGCTGTTGTCCGCAACTGACAAAAATTGATTACAATTGCCCATGGTCTGATTAATTATCCGCACCAGCAGACCCCATCTCCCACCGATATTCTCGGTCTGCTATTTCCTTGGGGAATTTATTTTCATTTTTTATAATTTTTTATAAATTTTCTATTTTTTTTATTTGGATGATTTAGATTTAATCTGAATTAGAAATGTGGTTTGAATATATAATAATTTGAGAGGGTGATGTTATCTATTTTAATAGAAGAATAATTACTACAATTCAATTAAATTGTCTTTTATATATAATAATATTTTATATTTATTGGTTCATATATATATAACTATATATTAGAATTCCGAGATCCAAGAAAACCAACAGAAATAATTGATCATAATAGTAATAATAATAATAAAGATATACCATAAAGAAGAATAAAAAGATTTCAAAAATTATCAATAATATTAGATCCCATATAAAAATAAATAAAATAATTTTATTAATTAAAAATATGAAAATGTATATAAATTTTAGAATGTTAAAATTGTATACATAAAATTTTATATTTAAAAAAAAAACAAATGGTAAAAATCTTGTTTTAGGATGTTAGATCAAATTGAAAGAATTTAAAATTTGGTGAAATGATGAATATTCGTGATAGTTTTAACTACTATTTGCTATATATATATATATTGAAAGTTTAGTATGATAATCTTAAAATGTAGATATATCGATCTATTATAGAGATTATAATTTTGAATTATCTTTTAATTATAAATTAAAATGAAACATAAGCATGATAATAATAAGGATCTACCACAAAAAAGAATAAAAAGATTTCAAAATCTATTAATAGTAGTTTATTTGAGATAATGAAATGGAGAACTAAAACAAAAAATTTGATTAAAAAAGAAATAACAAAACTCTATTCAACATATTTGAAAGAAAAATTTAATAAATTTAAAGAA
Source organism: Omphalea diandra (assembly GCA_949677035.1). Classification (NCBI taxonomy): domain Eukaryota; kingdom Viridiplantae; phylum Streptophyta; class Magnoliopsida; order Malpighiales; family Euphorbiaceae; genus Omphalea; species Omphalea diandra. The sequence continues at coordinate 23,908 of CATIWR010063229.1, forward strand.
TAGATAATTTATTAAAAATAAAAATACTATTAAAAAATTGAGTTACTATTAGATATGAAAAGCCAATCACAACCCTAGACTTTTGCAAAAGAAAAATGACTAAAAAAGAGAATAGTTTTAGATTTTATATTTTTTCATAACTAGAATTATAATACAGTGGTAAAATTGTTTATCTGAAGAAAGCATCTCTCATGGCTTCCTTCCACAAAATCTGCAACATTCCCACATGCTCGATGAGCAATCTTCGGTTTTTTTTGGTGCATTAAACCCATATATTCAGGAACACGTCATTCCCAATACTCAGAAAAAAAAAATAGTTATATAATATATTAAATGATAATTTTTCCTTGTTCAAGATAACCTAAAAAAAAAAAAATGGAGGAAGCTAAGAAAAATAAATTAATTTCAATAAAGATTTGTATGTACTTCCTAGACATTAAAATTAAACATTGTATACTAAGTATTTTATATTTTTATTGTTGTAAAGTATAAATTTGCTAATAAATATATAAATTTCATTTTATTTTATTTGATTAAAAGACACGTATAAATGACATTTTGTTTATCCAATATGATTTCATTAATAAATTCATATTATAAATCAAATAATAGATGTGATTATATGATTTGACTAATGTTATAAAACTTATATCAAGATAGATTGTATATTTATGTTTTGATATTATACGATTTCCATTTATGTATTTTAATTTGAAAAATGAAAACTAAATTTTCTTAATCAAACAAATTAATTTGAAAATCAACACTAAATTTTCTTAATCAAATAAATAAAACATAAATAACTGTTAATAGTGTGATTATATTAAATAATTATATTTTACAAATCAAACTACAAATGCAATAATATTGTGAAATTTATTTTAATATGAATTATTTGTGCACACTTTAATTTTATATGATTTCAACTTGCAATTTTAAATTCAACACATGATTTTCCTAAATCAAACAATTTATAGACAAAGTGATGAGATTATATTAAAGAACTTTATATTATAAATCAAAAAATAGGTGCAATAATACAATATAATTAGTGTTGTGAAACTCATTTTAATATGGATTTTATGCACGCTCTAAAATTGTTGGATTCAATTCAACATATCATTAAACCTATTCCATGGACAAAATATATAATTGGGCAACTTATATTCCACCTGTAAATATTATTACGTTACATAATCAAACTCATTCTAATTATAGAGGAATTCTTAAATTTTATTTTAATTCACTTCGAATTGGAAGATGGATTATCATCCAAGATTCTATAAGTACTAAACCCTAGTTTTTTATATTATGAATATAAGATTTGTGCCTTAAGTGGTAATCAATAATTAGGAACTGATACTTTTAATAATTTTTTAAAGTTTAAATTCTATTATTGGAGTTTAAGTTTAAATCTTCTGCGTCAAAGGAAAAAAAAATATAACTTTTATTTTTGAATTTTATTATTTTTATTAATTAATTACAATTCTTGAAAACGTTATATCATTATCCAATTCAATGAATATAAGGAAAGGGAACAAAATTCATGTTTATTTGTCAAATATAGTATCATAACAATCAAAATATAAAATTTTGAAAAATATATTAAAATCATTCGTTCTAATAAAATTATAATTATATGAGGTGAAGTAAATGCATTTATATAGGCTCAAACGTTTTTTTTTTTGTGCCAAGTGTTTTTTTTTTTTCTTTTCTTAACTCTCTTTGCTTTAAATAGTAGAGGTGATTAAGTTAGATTTTGAACTGACTATTTAGAAGTCTTTAAAATGAATAATGGATAATTTCAAATATCAGTCTTTAAAATGTGGATAATTTCAAATATCAGTCTGATTTGATTTTAGTAGTTTTGAATTTTGATTTAGTTTAATTATAGTTTTGATTATTTATTTTTTTTTTATGAAATTATTTATTTATTCATATTTATTATATAAATATAAATTGTAAACACATAAAATTGATTGATAAACGATTTTCATAATAATATTTTTTATAGAAAAAAAGATTCAACAAGTACTGAATAACAAATTTGTCCTTAATTAAATATTAAAACTGATTTAGATTTAATTGGACACCCTAAAAAATTAAAGGGCTAAAATGAGTTTTTCTCTCTATTCTAAAAAATTATTATCTTCTATTTTTCACATTATTTAATAAAATATATTAAATATTTTGTCAACTCATATGTTTTTCATTTATATCTTTAATTATATTAATGAGACAATAAATATTAGTTTAATAATTACTCTCTCTGTTTCTAAATAACTGTCTTTTTAGAATTATGTACTTATATTAAAAAAATAATTAATTAAAAATAATTTAAAACAATATGAATTAATATATCCTTAATTATCTTCAATTAAAACTCTACCATTAATATTAATAAGAAAATAATTAATTAGAAAAGAGAGAAGAGTCGATGATAAGTTACATTAATATTCTACAAATGACAATTATATTGAAAAAATCTCTTTTTGAAAAATATAGTTATTTAAAAATGAAAAGAATAATAAAAAGGTGAACATGTATTTTAGGAAATTTTTTAAAAAATAACAAATAATTTTTTTAAATAGAAAAAGTATTATTTTCTAAATTATGTAATTCAATGCATTGGAATTCGATTGTCTTATCTGATTAAAGATTAAAAAACAGAAAAACTGAAACATGGGCTTTCAAAATGAAAATTTGCATTAATTAACGAAAATATTTGTTAACTGATATTATTAATAAAATAATGTGTTTAAATATCTCTCTCAATGATAATCAATTTGATCCATTTAGCATAGAAATTGGTAAGACTACACCAGTAAATTAATTGGTTGTTTGGAGGGGAATAATGTCAGTTGATGGTGACGTGGCATTCCAGAGGCATTCTTAGTTTGTTTACTCATGCTGAGCTCAACCTCTTCCCTTCAACTAACTAATTATAAATTCACGCTGCTGGATAATTGTAATAATAAATTTTAAATATATTTAATATTTATTTTTATTAAATAATTAATTATTATTCTATAAAAAATTATTAAATAAATAAAATAATGAAATAAAATTTTTAAAATTTATAATTATTTATTCATCTATACTTTTTTATATTTAGATTTTTCTAATTTTTATTCAAAAATTTCTTCTATATTATTTTAGTTTATTATTTAGAATTTTTACTGTTTAGACTTTTTTATTTTCAGTTTAGAAATATGACAATCAATGTTTCTAATTTCTTATTTAAATTTTTAATATGATAATTTTCTATTATATAATATAAAAAAAATGACATGTAACAATGTTATATACAATTATTTGATAAATGACAAATAATTACTTAAAACTAATATTGAGATTAAAATTAATAATAGATGTTGATTGCTTGACAGTTGACACAATAATAATCACTTCAACAAAGTCTAAAATATGGATGTTGGCTTCTATGGCAAGAAAAGGTATTCTTTTCTTTCATAGATTTGAATTTAAATTTATTAAAAAATTATGAAAAATTATTTTTTAGTATTTATTAGATTCCTCATATTTAAATTAATTTATAAAAAATATATTAAGTAAAATTCAAAAATTTTTGTGAAAAATTTTTAAGAAAACATTGTCCAAAATTTATTTCCCTGATTTAAAAATTCCCTAATTTAAAAAACTAAATCATTTTTCAGGAAAATGAATTCTTATTTTGAAAATAGAAAGTCACTTTTGGGTCTTGACAAACTCATTCAAATAAAAAAATAAATTATATAAATATATGTATTTATTATTATTAGTTATCCTTAATAATCGACATCATCATCGATCACCAGCGATAGGTGGAACTCTCAAAAAAATTTTATTTTTAATATATTTTTTCTTATATTAAATAATAAATAGAATATAAAATATTTATGGCTAAATTTTGTTATAATCTATAAATCAAAAGAAATTTAATATTTTTATAGTGTGTTGTAAACACAAAAAAATATATTACTGAAAAAATATTTTATTAGAAAATATTTTTCTCAGACAAATTATTTTTCATAAAATAAATGAAGCCTAAATAAATAAAAATCTTTATTATTACAAAAACCCAACAACCCAGAGAGAGAATTTTTTTTAATTAAACATCGAATATTTAACTATTCACTTATAAATGCGATGTGTGTGATATTGGGATTATGTTAACTCTCAAATTTAATAATTTAGGATATGCAGAATCTAATTCAATTTGATTTATTAAACATAAGAAATTTAAAAAATTTGTACTGTGAAATATTCAACGGTGCAAATATAATACGTAGTAACAAACAAATTCAACACCCATCATAGAATTTAAATTATTTGGGGGAATAGAAAAGGGATTTGTTCAAAAGAGACGAAAAAGAAATGTTCCCTCACATTTAAAAAATAAATAAATAAATAAATGAAGGAAAAACAAATGATGCTTTCAGAGGTTGAGATGGCAACGTCCAAGTCAATTATATGGTGGGAGAATTAATACCACAAGAATTATCATAATTTAAACATTTTTTTCTTTTTTTTATTAAAATTTTTAAGGGGATAGAAGTTAAATTATTATCCATGAAAAATATTATTGGTAATTTAATTTTAATTTTTTATTTTTCAAATTTTTGTAGACAAACAAAAGATTTTTAATTAATTATAATATTAATAAAATTTGAACTTGTGATTTTGTAATTTTATGCTTTGAGGAATAATCTAAAAAATTATTGGTTAAAGATAAAGCAATTAAGAATATATATCAAAAAAAAAAATTCAAACTTTAATTTGAACCTAATTAACAAAAAAATACATATTAAAATTTGAATTTCAACAACATAAAATTCTCCTTTCTCACATTCGAATTTCCAAGTCTAATTCATAATATTATTTTGTTTGATGTCACAGTGATTCCAATTTAAAGATTAAAACTATATTTCAGGCATTAATTCTTTTTTTTTTAATGGTTTTTTGGAATTCTTGAAGTAAAGTCTAAAGAATTTTTTCTTTATAGAATTCTTGAACCCTTCATCATCTTTCTTGAGGTGCAGTTTTTCTTTGCCCTGTACACAAGGAAACCTTCATTTTCCAACAAAATTTCTCCAACACCTCCCTCTTATAGCCTTCCCTTAGCCAATAAATAGCTGTATTTCTTGAGCCTCTATTTTTTGGTTTCTTTTAGTTTCAAAATCTTTTCCTCTCTTCTTGCTTTCTTTCTTTTCTCTGACTATATAGCAGACAAATCCCTTCTGTATGTAGTCCGCTTTCATTTCAGGTTACAGAACATTCTTCCTCAGAATCACTTGCAGAAAAGCTGCAATTCTTTTCTTTTTTGTCCTCCTTTTACATTCTTTGAAATCCCAAAAATTTTCTACTTCCTCCTTTGTTGACTTCCTAGTCTAACCAAACTTTGTCTACTTTCTTCTTAGCCCATCTTCTTTGAATCTTTCTTGAATTACGTTAGTTAATCTTTTACTCTTTCCTTTCTGCTGCAAACCATTTTCTTTTCTTGGTTTTTGCTCCAATATGTGCTCCGAAACAAGCCCTCGAATATCATTCTCTAATGATCTTAGCCAAGATGATGTGCATGAGCATGATCTTGATCAAACTCGCAGGGATACAAGACTCCTAGAATCGAATTCTGATTTTGAGTTCAGCATTTGCAGCAGCCTGGCTGACTATGAATCTTCTTTAGCAGATGAACTTTTCGCGGATGGAAAGATCCTTCCAGCCCAAGTTCATCATGACAGAACCAGTCTTGCTCCCGATCATATGCATAGGCATGAACCTTCGCAAAAACTTTCGCTCCCTCCTAGACCTCATCGTTCTTCTACTACTGAAAATTCAAGAAAGAACGGGATGACTGAAGATATAGTATCAAATTCAGATACCGATGAAAAGCCTCAGTCCAAGTCTTTTTGGGGATTCAAGAGAAGTAGCAGTCTGAATTATGATATCAAGAAGAGTTTATGCTCCTTGCCCCTCTTGTTGCGAAGCAATTCAACTGGATCATCAGTTCCAAATCCCAAAAAATCAACGTATTATAAGGATTTCAAAAAGCACAATTCACAGAAGCTACAATCAAATTCTATCGCCAAAAAGTTATCAGCTTCTAGTACTTACGTGTATACATTACCGCAGAAACCTCCATTGAAGAAAAGTTACAGCGGGTCACATTCTCATAGTAATGGTGTTAAGATTAGTCCTGTACTGAATGTTCCACCTCCTTACATTGCTAAAGGAGCTGCAAATCTCTTTGGTTTGGGATTTTTTATGCGCACCGGTAAAGAGAAGAACAGAAAGTGATTGATTAATTATATGTGTGTGTAGATTAATCCTGTTTTGTGGGTTCTTCTTGTTAGCTAATATGAATGTCTAAGTGCTTCTTCATATTTTAGAAGTTATAGTAGTCAAGGAGGAATTAAGATTTCAGAGATAATTATGTAACCGTACAGAGGAAATTAAGATAATATATCGATGATATGAAAAAAAGAGATGGAATAGGGATGGAAGCATAAGGAGACTCTTGAAATTAATGTTGATGCACATCAAATGTTACAAGCATAGGAGACATCGCAACAGGTATCCTTCTTTCATGGCTTGTCACATTCTCTTTTATCTTTTCAAATTCTCTTCATCATTGAGGTCTCGTTTGTTTGCTAATGAAAAAGGGAAACTTCACATTTTCTTTTCCAGTCTAACTCGAGTTCGATATCTAATTTCATAATTATGAAGATGATTCCAGCACTAACGAGATTCACCAAGCCAAATCTCATTAGTGGGTATTTATTTTAATATATGTACATGTGAGTTAGAGAGAGAGAGAGAGAGAGAGAGAGATGTCTCTTGTTTAGGATTACCTTTTGTGACTTATTTCTGAGATTAGGACAAAAAGGGCAATGTTTCAAGAGGGACAGGCTTGAAAAATCAAATCCAACACCAAATATCTTTCTTCAATAATTTGGTTTATTTGCAGTAACATCAGCTTCTCATCTAATCCAACCTTTATTGACTCTCATGATCAAGATGACTCCTGTCTTTAAGACGAAGTATGGTGAGAGATATTTCAAAGTTCATATAGTAGCTAACCCTCAAATCTAAGGCTATTGACCTAATATTGACCTAAGGGTGAGGCAGACAAATGTGGGGACTAGTAGCAATAATAGAAGGCTGCTTCATGTCGTTTGTCCCCTTGGCTGCTATATAGAATCATGATTTAGGACAAGAAACAGCATAATATTTCATGGTGTCAATTATTTGAACCAATATGTAAAATCCAAATATGGAAGCTGATATAGAATGTATCTTATGAACTCATTATGTGACAGTTTTAGTAGAGTAATAATTGTCGACAAGTTACTTCACAATATTAGAATTGGTGAAATTGTTTTTATTAAACAAGTTATTAATTCAAATCCCTCTCCTCTGGTTTCCAAAAAGAAAAAAAAAAAAAAAAAACCTCTCCTCTATCCTACCAAGATGCCACTATGGGATTCAAATTCAAAACTGTACTTAATGCCAAATCTAAAAGCAATAGTACACTCATCTTGTCATGCATCCAGAGACCAAGTTATTCCTCTCGGACTAAATTAGGAAATTTTCTATTAGCTCATAGATAAGGAATTAAAATAAATTTATCACTTGAAAATAAATAAAACTATACTCGGAAACGTCAGGATATTACCAATTTACCAGAAGAAGATCAAAGGTCTTAAGACATTGAGGATTTCTCTATGACATCAGAATACTATTTCCCAATTATTAGGAAGAGTGTGCTTCCTTTTATCTTTAGTTGGACAAGGAAAACCAATTATTGCAACAACAGATTGGTTTATCGGTAATCGACTTAGGATTACTATTAAAAGGTTGACAGCTAATAGCAGCAAGAATGTAACTGAATAGCAAAAAATAGCAACAGAAATGTAGCTCAATGTATCTATATTGCAAAGTAGGCAGTGGATAGTTCCGGATTCAAGTTCCTGCTTTATTCTTTTAGTCTCTTAAAGAAAAGAAGAGAAAAATGAGAAGTTAATTTGCAATTTCCTATTCTGGGTTTATCAGGTACCTAAATTATACTTAATGTCAAGAAAGGAGAGACCAATTCAGCGGCCAAGTTTTTGAGAGGATGAAGCATATGCAATGCTAACAAAGAGCAACGAGGCTAGGAACTAGCCATCAAGGGCCAATTCGACCTGATTTTGAAAATGTTGCCAATAAACAGCATACCAAATTTACTTTGACACAAGCAGAAATGTAGCATCTTTATTGCTTCAGTAACTAACATGGTAGACTAACATTGATCATTAATAAAGACATCAGAACGAATCCACATTCTCGCATAAGACACACCTGCAGGTTCTCAGTATTTCACATTAACCAGCCTCAAGTATAGAAGGTTCACAAACACAAAATAGAATCAACAAGCCAAAATACAGATCATAAAATTTTGGGAGGCCAAACACCAGTGATCTCAAAAGTCAATCTAAAAAATGACAAGATTTGGCATAAACAATTTTGACGCAATGTTGATTTATATAACCATATGCAATTGAGAAAAATGCATCTAAAGGTGCGTAGGTGACTCAACAGTAATAATAGCGGTAGTTGGCATAAGCTAAATAGTTTCACTGAACAGGAAAATAGAACTCTATACCCTTGTTAAATTTATTTGTATATCCTTCATCTCACAATAGAGACGAGAAATGGAGTTCAAAGAATGAAGATGAGGGCGAACCAGCTGCAAGATTTTGAACAGAATAATACACTTGCAAATATCTGATGACGAAGCAAGTCTTATACCAGGTATTGTTCATTCTGACATCAGAAATAAGCAACATTGCGCATCCCATATCCAAATCTCAGTATATAATATTGATTAGAGGCAACTTTCTCAGGTAACTTGATGCTAAAATCTGTTTCAATTGTCTTTTAAACATAGAACACCTTAAATTACTACAAGTGTAACCAAATCCCTATTCGCAAACTCTCAATCAAGTAATAACGATGAATGCTGCGACAAATATTCCATGAGACTGCCAATCTTTAGCTTCATGTCTCCATTATCTGCAGTCTTCTAAAAATATATTTGTCTTTTGAATCAATATAATTGTTAATATCTTAAGCTCCTCCTTGAATCTTAACCATAGTAATATAATCCATAAAACCAATAACTTGGGAACAAAGTAGCTTTTTCCAATGGTTCACAAACCTTCTTTCTTTGAACACAATGAAACATGATACTCTTCAAGCACCTATAGCTTTTTCCAATGGTTCACATACCTTCTTTCTTTGAGCACAATGAAACATGACACTCTTTGAGCACCTACAGTTCACATTACGCTAGAACTGAAACACTTAAAATCAAACTAGTTGGCATAAGAACTTTATTAGGGTAAATTTTTCTGTCAGAAATGATTGTGAAGGTAATTAGACTTCTGCACTTTGAGGGATGATACAGTAAATAGTAAGCAGCAACCAGAATGGGCAAAGAATGAGAACAGAGCATTCAAGTGGGATTTTCCATTAGAATTGGGAAAAGAATTTTATTTACTCTAGAACTAGACTTGTAAATGTTCTCCACCTGAAAAAGGAGTTGATAATATCAGCAACCAGAAATGGAACTGAATCAGCTGATTGCTTCTGTCTCATGTGCACCACATGCTATCTGCAAATAATAGCAAACTTCTGCACAAAGTTCCATCTACTGCTAATGAAGCCCCAAGAAATGGCCACATATTCCTAGGTCAACTTCCTCTAGTCATGACCAAATATTGCACGCTGAGTTTAGAATTACTCTTGACCATTTGCAGAAAGTTTCCCTCACTCTATTTTCAGTACCAGAAAATAAAGCATAAGGAAAATTTACCGCAAAGATAAAAAGGTTGCTTGAAAAAAATTCCCTTTCTTATGCTTGACAAGAAGCCAATAAACGTTAAACACACCAAATTCTTTTCATTCAGTTACTATAACATGTTTATGGGCAACATGAGTGCCAGTATCTTCAATAGTGGAATTGCTTAGACGAATCTCAACGTATCCCTATTCAATCAAGGCAACCACTGCAATACCATTTTGATGTGTATAAGAAGTAATGCATAAACTCAAATTTTAAGTTAGAGAGTATGGGAAGCCATACCATGAAAGAGATCTTTCAATATAATTTGGAAACTTGCTAATAAACAGAACATTTTGCCAAAACAGGAAAAACTCCAATATGTGCTGTAATATTTGATATATGAACACATGTACAGTGATCAACTAAGCAGAGAAGCTGGGCCAGCTAAAGACTGGATGGAGCAATCATCTCAAATTAGAAACATATGGTTTTAGCTTTTGTTAAAAGAAATGAGATGCTATCTAGTCGTAGATTTTCATAATTATTCTTAACTTTTCCTATGAACATCATCACGTAGAAAACAAAAACGTACTGAGAAGATCCACAAACATAATCTTTACACTGAGATATAGTTCAACTAAATGTGTAAACTGCATCTACAAACCTAACCCATATAAAGAATTAAAGAACACTGTTTTATGTCAAAATTGGTAATCTGTATTATATAATAGAAGAAAACAATGAAGTTAGGCAATTTACAGGTTAAACAAAAAGCAACTGGAATTTTAAACTTTATTTTATTAAATTTGCAATTTACAAATACGGTGCAGTATTACCATTAATTGAGGTGAAATGCACCAGTGTAAGCAAAGCAGAACATAAGAAACTCCCAGAAAACAAGTACACTTCCATTTCTGTCCTGCAAAACCAAAATTTCAATGCTACATATAAGTATCCAAACAACTAAGATAACCCCCAAACAAAAAAAAAAAAAACCTACAATGAATTGAAATCTGTCACAAACAAAAAGTGGAAAAAAAAAACTATAAAAAGATAATAGAGATTAATTATTATCATCACCTCTTATGACTCAGGTACTTCAGGAACCTTATATGAATCTGGTGTAACTTCAGATAGCCACAATCCCGGGAAAATCGACTGCAAATAACCAAAAAACAAATTATAAACCAGACATTGGGAAGAGAAAAATTGAAATAGAAAGACAAAGGACACCACAATTTAGTCACTAAGAAAAAAAAATAAAACAGGAAGGAAAGAACTTTGGATATTCAATGCAATTTCATTCAATTCTACCTCTACAGCTCCTAAAACTGAATCAAAGTAATCAGCCCTCAAATACAAAAGCTTTCCATAATAATAAAATAAAAAAAAAAGTCACCAACTTTTTGCACATTATTTCAGAAAATATAACAAGAGAAAATCTTCAAAAACCCGAAAAAAAAAAAGGAAGAAGAAGAAGAAGAAGAAAGAGAAGAGAAACCGGAAAAGCTTACGTCCAAATACTTCTGGACAAGTCGAGGCCTCTTCTTGGGGCGCCTGGGGGGCCTAATCCTGGCCATCTCCATGAAATCCTGCTCAATCTCTCCTTTGGACAAAGGAACAGAAAACTTGATAGAAGGCGAAGAACAACTGTCATTATTATAATTATTATTTCTGATCTTTGGGGAATCAATCCTTGTAGAATCCAACGCATTATTATTTCTCTTGTCATCCATCCGCTGTGGTAGTGGCGGTGGTAGTGGTGGGGCCCTACAGGCGGCCCTTCTGGTGCGCAAATTCCAAGGCCGAGCCGTAGAAGAATCATCGTTGGCTGCTGGCGCTCTGTCTTGCTGTTGATCAAGACGAAGAGAAGGAGAAGAAGGAGGAGGAGGAGGAGGAGAGACCTTAAGTCTCTTATTGTTGAATCTAAGATGAGGAGGAGGAGAAACGTGATTTGGTGGAATTGGGATTAGTTGATGATGGTTATGGGGGGGATGAACATTGTGGATGATGGGATTGGATTGAAATCCAATATTAGAGGAATTATTAGAGGACGAAGGATTCTTATTATTATAATCATGAGTTAGTTTGACACACCTAAGGAGTCTTTGGTTACCCCATTTCAAGCATGGCAATGAGAAGTTGTGTAGCAGCAGTGGCTTTGATCTCTCTTCTTCTTCTTCTTCTTCTTTTTCTTGTTCTTGAGGCGGTTTCATTGCCATGTGATCTGGTGAAGCTGTGGAGGTTAGATAATGAGAAATTTGAGGAAAAAAGAGCGAGAGAAAAAGGGAATTTGGAAATTCTTGTAATCGTGATGTGATGATCGCCGGGAAAGTTTATATATATACAGAGTCCAGACACAGAGCGGTTTTAACGTTCTGGTGGACTTCAGGTACGTAGGTTTTCGCTCCTAACTAAAATTTTGATATTTCCACAGTTTTTTTTTTTAATGTTAGTTTTTTTTTTCCTTCTCATAGAAAATATAAAACCAAAAAAAAAAAAAAAATCATTAGCTAATTGAGTGGCATAATCTGTTAAAAAAAATCGTCATAATTTCATACCGGACGCTACAGTATTGGTTTATTAATTTTTCAATATAAAAAGAAAATTATTTTCTTAATTTATTTCCATCTCTTTAGAAAAAAAAAATGCAAGGAGATTTTTAATTAGAATTAAAGGGTTTTTCTTTGCTACTTAAGGTGCATTATACTTTGAAATAATCTATTTCAGACTTATTAAATTTTACATATTTTACTTTAGAATTTTTTAATTTCAAAACATAATTTTTAATTTGTTTAACTATTCACATTTATTGTTTGATTTTTTTAATAGCAAAGCTATTAATGCTGTTAATGAAACATCAATTGGACAATGAAATCATAAGATAAAAAATAATTAGATTTTCAAACTAACATAAAAAATTTACATTAGTCCAAATCGACTTCCTTAGTCTACTTTGGCCTAATTAGAAATTTTATATATTTTGGTTTAATTAAATCTTAATTATAATAAAAACAGCAAAATTTTTTTTTATTATTTTATAAAT